>JAWWEE010000052.1:4608937-4629386 GCA_035221455.1 Xenops minutus | reverse complement strand
CGCGGGGCCCGCCGGGAGCGGTAGTTCCGCTGCCCGTCGGCGCCGCGGTGACAGCGCGCGGCGGAACTACAACTCCCGCAGTGCCCCACGCCGCCCGCCCCGCCGCGGGGCCCGCCGGGAGCTGTAGTGCGTCCCCCGCCGGCTCGCGCGTCCCCGGGCGCCGCGGCGGACTCCAACTCCCAGCGTGCCCCGCGCCCAGCCCCGCCGGGTCCCCTCAGCGGGGCCGCAAGCCACCGCCCGTCCCCCGCCGCCACCGCCCCCTCCTCGCCGCCCCCCGGTTACCGATGTCAATGGCGAAGCGCTTGGCGTTCTCCAGGTTGCGGAAGATCTCGTCGGGCGGGAGGGTGATGCTCTTGTCCAAGCTGCCGTGGCCACCGCCGCTGCCGCGCCCGCCGCGCTCCGCCATTTTGAACGCGACGCGCTCCCTCCCTCACCGCGGGCTCATCGGGCATGCAAATGTATGCGCATAAATTTGCATGTTAAAAAGCTCGGGGCCCCGCGGATTGGGCGGGGAGCGCGTGGGGGCCACGCCCACCTAGAGCGGGCGTGGCCATGGGAAACACGGGGAGGGGGCAGAGTGAGACCCCCGGGGGGAATTGGGGGGTGAGACCCCTGGGTAAGGGGGTAGGGAGACATACAGTGAGACCCCCGGGGGGAACTGGGGGGTGAGACCCCTGAGTAAGGGGGTATGGAGACATACAGTGAGAACCCCGGGGGGAATTGGGGGGTGAGACCCCCCTGGAGGGGGCAGAGACACCCCCTGGAGGGGGCAGAGAGACCCCCGAGGGGAACTGGGGAGGTGAGACACATGGATAAGGGGGCAAAGAGACCCCCTGGAGGGGGCAAAGAGACCCCCAGGGTAAGGGGGGAGAATAGGCATAGAGACCCCGGGGGGACCTGGGGGGAACGAGACCCCTGGGAGGGGGGGGGATCTGAAGGATGGGGGTGGTGAGACCCCCGAGGGCAGGAGGCAGAGAGACTCCCCCGGAGGAAGGGGAGAGAATGGGGATAGAGACCCGCGGTGGGTGGAGGGGAGAATGGGCATAGAGACCCTCCCGGGGAGGGGGTGTGAGACCCCCGGGGGAGGCTGGGGGTGCCAGGACATTGATGGACCCACACAGAGATATGGAGCAGCTCCACGCGTGTCCCCTTCAGCCAAACCCCCTAATGTTAACAGGAGATTTTAATCCCCTGCGTTTCCGAGTGTTCTGTGACCCGGGCACACCTCCAGGAACATGGAACGTGCCGTGAAGTGCCTTGGAAAAGTTTTATCTCTTAATCAAAAGTCCGCTCTGTTTGCTGTCCCTGGCCATGACCAGGGGTCGGAACTGGGTGGTCTCTGAGGTCCCTCCCAAACCCAGCCATTCCATGATTTTGGGAGTCAGGCACAAATTTTCCCGAGTTCACCCTTGCAATGACCTCCCTTGGCTCTGAATTCCCAAAGAATTGGCTGCTCGTGTGTGCTGCTATTTTTGTCTTACATGGAGAGAGAACTGGGGTTGGATATTCCCGAGCTATGGATCCTCTGCTGTGAAAAACAGCATTGCAGGGGTTCCTGATGGGCACAGAACTGCTGGGGAAATTCAGTGTCAATCCTGAATATATTTTCTTTCAATGAAATCTGTCTTATGTCATTGATCACAGGGAAGGCAGCTACAAAAACTACTAATGAAAAAATAAAATAGTAACTTTGGGTTTATTAATCAGATTTTTATTTATTTTTGACCATTAAAAATTTCTGCAAGTTTTGAAAACAATTCTGGCACAGATTATACATTGGTGCAGCTTGCACAGAACATGTCATAGCATCCTCCAAGGACAGTAAGGAATTCCCATTTTCCCCTGGAAAAGGGTACCAAAGAGTAAATATAATTTATACACCCGCCTTTCATGGAAGACTTTGATAAATATTCCTTGTAAACTCGGCAGCGCAGCCGTAACTTTCTCTCCTATAAGGACATTAAAACGAGCTTTAACCTTTCCAAAAGGCACACACACACACACACATCCTGAACCTCACAAACAGCCCTGGTCTGTGAGCAAGACATCCCGAGGAATTTCCTCTACATCGTTTGGGTTATGGTTTAACCATTTCCAGCGCACGCTCAGCACAGACTACAAATATTATAGAACCCTTATGGCACCGTGGGAAGGGCAGACTCCCAAATATGTCCAGTGAGTTGCTCTCTTGAGACCCCCCCCAGCTGCAGCCACACTCCAGGTGTGGATGTCCTGGGACACCGGGGAGTCTCGGGTGGGGCAGCTCAGAGGAAAGGGACACTTTTGGGAGTTCTGCCCTGCCCATCTCAGAGCCTGCCCAGCAGAGCTACACGCACAACCTCACAGAGGTAAAGACCAGCCGTCGTTCCCCTCCGAACGACCCTTCCTAGCCCTCCCAGCAGGAGGATACAGCTCCCGTTCCCTCGGAACGACTTTGTCTCCACGCGGTGGGATCGTCCCGCTCCCTCTGGAAAAAGGGAAGCGACGCATCCAAGCAGAGCGATGCTCTGCCAAAGGGAAACCTTCTTCCCTACTCGTGAGAGGAGTGGGGGGGGGACTTGTCCAGCAAGTCACGGTCTCCTCTGGAATACCAGCAAATGTCCAGGGCTCATGGAAATGGGATCGTGAGCTGCCAAGGCCTCCGGAGGGAGGGAATCGGTGCTGCGGGATTTGCAGGGAGAGAACCAGAGTCCTCGGGCGCTGCTTGTGGCCTCGGGAAGTGGCAGCTCAGCTCCATCCCTGTTTCTGTGCTCGTGGAACGGGGAGACGGGAATTGCAGGGATGCTCGGAGGCACCGGCTGTGCCCCCCGTGATAATAATCCTGCTGCGGGCTCTCGGCAGGTGCTGGAAGGGCAGAAGGGCAGTGTTACAGGGGAGGCTCCGGCTGGAGTTTGGCCTGAAGGTAAAGGCACTGGCAGTGATGGGTGTACTCACCTAGCCCGAACTTCTGGGAGCTCACAGCCATCCCCAGGGTGTCTCCTTCCTCCAGCTCGGAGTTGGGCTGGTGCCTCCGAAACCCCTTCTCCAAGAGCACTTCCAGCTGCCCGGGGCTGCTGTAAATCCAGTCCCCACACGGTTTCTGTGTGCTGGGATTCCCGATTCCCGAGCTGTAACACAGAAGGGGAAGGGATGTGAGCAGTGAGGCTCCCCCTCCCCAGCTCCTACAACCCAAAGGGTCCGGCCCTTCTCGGTCCTACAGCAGATACTCACTCTGTGCTTCCCTCGGGGCGTTGGGATTTCCAGGGGGAGAGAGCCCTGGCTGGTGTTATCCCAAGTGCTGGTCCCAGCTCGGAGTGGAGCAGGGCGCTGGCATCGCCCCTATTTATACTCAGGGGCTGCATACAAATCTCTGGGTCCGGAGCGACTTGGAGTTTCCCACAGTCCGCAGCCAATCCCTGCGCGGCCGGGACAATGGGAAAGCATCCATTACAGCATGGCAAATTGACTGTGAATCGCCTGGGGATAATACCCTGCTCCCAAAGGAGCAGGTGGGCTGGGGAGCGTGTGACACAATAGGGATTGGCACCGCGGCGCTGCGGAGAGGACGTGGGAAAGCGTTCGCCGTCATTATCATCGAGCTCCTGCCTGATGTTGGGAACGGCAACATCTCAATGTGCTGCCTTTTCCCAGGCTGGGCTGAAATTAAGCACAGAAAACTGATCCCGGGAAGCGATAATGCACTGTGCCCAAAGGAAAGGTTGAAAAGGAAAAGATGCGGAATTAGAGGGACTAAACCCTTTCATTGACATTAAACCGTGCTTAGATGAATACAGTACCAGATAATTTTCAAGCAACAAGAGACTAAAATCAAGGGAAGAACCCTTCAAGCACTTTGTGCTAAGCAGTTAGCTGGAAATATTTTCCTCTCAATTGTTTAAAGTCCCTCTGTAAGGTGTATCCAGAGCTCTTCCTCGCTTTTGTTCGGGTAATCTGGGCTTTCCTACAGCAGCCCGTGACATGTAATGATTAGGATGCCTTTCCCAAACATGTCCTCTTTAATTTCATGCCACTTTGTAAATGCCTCACTGTTCCCTTGGTCCCAAGTCTCCAGCTAACTGTATTTCCCTGTTTACAGACAACTGGGATGGAGTGAAGAGTCAATTGGTGCCCATTACTTTGCTGTATTCTGCCCCTTGCAGGATGTGACACAGGTGTGAGGCCCTCCTGTGTCTCTGTTCAGTCCTGGCCTTGCTCTCTACGAGCCACGTGTGTTCAGTGTTCATGTAATGAAGGGGAAAGGACCGGGCAGGATCCCGACTGAAGATGTCTTGTTGAGATATTTTTTTCCAGGCTATTTTAAATGGCCTGCTCAGGTCTGCTGCCCCTTCCCAGCACAACCCAGTACAAAGCCAGTCACATTTCAGATCTCTCAGTCAGGTATGTGAGGCCTCACGTAGTTTTTGAATACCTGTTTCTTACTACTACAACATTGATGAAAACCCTACTTATTTCCTGCATCTGCCTTTCAAAACCAGAAAGGAAAGCTCTCCTTTCCCTGTCAGCCACAGTCAGCCTGTTCCACCTGCCCTCAGCATCCTCTGGATAACCCAGGGCCAAACCTGTGTCTGTGGGCACAGGGATAGCAACGTGTTCCAGCACAGAGAGGGTTGTTGAATGAAAGGATATGATCCTGCAAAGAATGATCCTATAACTAGTTATTCACCTGAAGCTTTTAAAGCCCCTTTTCACTGCCTGGATCCTCATGGCAGTGATTTTCATGGGTCAGCTGGTCTCCCTTCCCAATCCAAAGACATTTCTGTTTAGATGGATCACTTAGGTACAATTTTAATTCTTGCTGGTTGTCAAAAACCCATAATTGAACAAGGGCTATGAGTCCTATTCAAAATCGGTTCCTTGAATTATTTTGTCAGCTTGTAACCAGCATTATTCCTTGGAGCCAGGGCAGTCCCTGTGTGTTCTTGTGCTGTTACTGGAGCTGGAAGTGGAGCACGGGGCTCTCTGGATCCCTCTCGGGGCCACGTGGGTTGGAAGGGACAGCAGGTCCTGCCACGCACCGTCTGAGAAGGAGCACGTTTGCAGGGAGGGAAGCTCTGACCCAATTTTCGGCGCTGCAAATATGGAATGAGCGGTTTTAAATAATGCCACGCTGGCCCCAGCACAATGCCCCGGCCTCCAAAGGACTAAACCAGCTCCGGTGATTAAAGCCTGAGCCCTGCCTTGCCGGGCCGGGCAGATGGTGCCGCGGACCCTCCCGGACCCTCCAGGCACACGCCTTTTGTCGGCAGTTTAACTCCGTCAATGGGCGACGTGGGAAATCCCGGGAGCACCATCTGATGGGAATGGGGAACCAGGCATACACAGCAGCCCTCTGGGCTCCCAAAATCCCGGCTGCTTCCCCTCCCCTGCCCATTGGAAAGGTACCCCAAATCTTTCCAATCTCCCCGTGCTTGCCTCACCTACCCCCTGACATTGCTGGTGGGTAAGAGAAACAAATATTCCCCCTGTTTGGTTTGATCAGTAAGATCCGAAAACTCAATGGCAATGACATTTCCCAGCTGATGCTTTGGAATAATTAACTGTCTAGACTTAGGCTGTCCCTACAGTATATCCCTTATGGAGCTGGGTGCAGCGTGCACTTCCTGCAAGGATTTCAGGAAGGAAAAATTACCCTGTGCTGCAGTCCAGTTGGTTTTTGTTAAAAGTCTGTCACTAGTTTGCTCAGTTTGGGCTTTTTTAGAAATTCAGCTGTTAGTGCAACAGTCTGTCCCACTGGAACACGATTGTTAATCACATCCTTGTCACTGTGCTCCATATCCATGGGAGGAGTTTGTGTCTCTCAGACTGTTGCTGCAGAGGCAGAAAGATGGACTGGCTGAGGCTCAGAAACAGGGTTGTCCCCGTTTTGGAAATGAAAGATTAAAAGAGACAACTCTGGGCTGTGGTGGGTGAGCCAGGGATTGCTGTGAGCTGAGGAACAACCCCAGAGGAGCCAGGAAAGGACCCAACCACCCCAAAAACTGTTGTCACAGGCTGGTGTCCATGCCAGTCCCTAAACCAAAACAGCTGGAGGACCTCTAGCCCAGAGGAATTGGTACTGTGCCTTTCTGCTCCTGCTTTCTGAGTGGTGGTTTCAACCCAGGTATAGACTTACTACCCACACTCTACACAAAAGCTGCTACTAGTTTACTACCAGCTGGCAGCTTTCTCAGCCCATCTCATCCATAGCTTTCCGTGGAGGGAAGCCCAGCATGGTGCAATGCAGCAACAGGTCTGGGGGAAAGCAGATTGTCAGGAAGGAATGCAGAAACCCAGAATTTTATTGTCTATATTATTCAGATTTAAAAAGCAGTGCCCTGTACCTCCGTGGCTGTGCTTCCAGCACAAAACCTGATGGCTTGTAACCAATTTTAGAGCATTTTTATTTTAGACCATTTCCTACATTCATGCCAGCCTGTCTCCCAGATGCCATTGACGGAGTTTTTAAAGAAATAATTACGATTTTTATGTTGTTTTTTTTTTTTTTTCTTTTTCCTCTGCCTTCCTTAAATGGTTTAAAATCTTTCTGACAGCCCCTCTCGAGACACCTATTTAGTGTCAAAGAGCATAACGTTCCCAAGTTTTAAAAGGGCCCTCGAATAATACTGATCGATCAATGTGCTCCTTGGGAAAATAGCTCTCCAGATGGTCCATCGGGACAGGAATTGCTGGTCGGCACAATGCGGAGCCAAAGAGCGGCACTAATGCGGGCTGTTGTGAGGCACGCTTCCTTTGTGCGCCCTCTGAATGCCCGAAATGGGCAGGAAAGTGTGGGAAACTCCGCGAAACTCAGGCCCACACTCTGAGGTTAATAGGGGCTTTGTCAGCAGAGTATTCCTGAGCTGTGGGATCAGCATAATCAACAACATCTTCCCTAAGGGTGGGAATGTGTTGGAGCAGGGGAGAGTCACCCCAGGGGATGGAGGGGAGCGGTAAGAAGCTTTGAGTTCAATTATGAGAAGTGATAATAATTAATAAATTGTAAACATAACCTTTGGCGGGCTGGGGCTGGGGAAGCCGGAGGTCTGGCTTTTAGCTCCGGGGTAATTGGTAAATTAAATCCCAGAGGGGCAGGTCTGTGGCTGATGAAAAGCAGAAGGGGAGCGTTTACACCAGGGTGGATCTGACTCCCTGGAGCAAACAGAGCCTTTCCGGCAGGGTTTGGTTCCTTCCCACTGCCCAGGGAGGAGGCACTCGCTCTTCCACTCCCTTACACCTCTGTTTTTAACAAAGTGCAGCGATGCTGCCCACTGTGACACTCCCACCATAGGGGGTTTGGGTGCAATCCCATCCCCAAAAGGGCAGCAGCTTCTCCGTGCCACATGTGACTCTGTTCCCAGTGGGGCAGTCAGGTTGTGGTGGGCTTTGGGGCACATGGCATTCCAGCTGAGCCTGAACTCCCCCAAACTGTCCTAATTAGGCTTGATTTAGAAACCCACAGGCATGGACAACAGCTGGAGTTTTGCTGGGATTCAGGAGCTTATGCTAATTGACAAAGACAAGTTGAGCACAGAAGTGACTTTTCAAGCTGTCTAAGCAACGATAAAATCTAAAAATAACTCTTCTGAATTATTTAGCAGTTCATTAGGAAGAAGGAATTATCTGCAGCATTGGTAGGGACCTGTACCCAAGCCCACCTTGCATTGCACTGGCAGAGAGGTGAGGAGCACTCAACCAGCTCGTGCTTTCAGGCCAAAATAATTACCAAAATGATCCCTGAACCGTAATGAGGCAGAGCAGCATGTTCCTGACCCAGCTGGCTGGCTTTTTTGGGGGCTTTCTGTGTGGATAACAGAGGGTTTCATCACAAATTAAGCAAGGACTGGCCAGGTACAGGCAGCAGTGTTGGGATGAGTTTGACTGTGCCACCTTAGCAGCTCTGAGGTTTCTCCAGGCTTAACTGAGCAGCATTTGACAAGACCAGGCGTTCAGTGTTTTCTTTTGCTTAGGAAAAAAACCTTATTCTAGAAATGAAGCTTTTCAAGGGCACCTCTCCCAGGGAATCTGAGGAGAGTTGCATTGTTGAGCAATGGTGTTTCATGCTGTTCCTGTTTCTCTGGAAGGAGAGAGTTCCCTGTCACATGTCCAGAGCAGTGTATTGCTGTGGTTGCAGAATAGTTTTGTGAACTCGTTTCTTGTGCAACTTTATATAACTTCGAAGAGAAGGGAAAATAAAAGGAGGTAATTTAGGAGAGGAAACACTTTTCAGTCTTTGCTATCTAATGATGTAGATTTTCAGCCATCTGTGGACAGGTTTCACTTCAGTAAAGACAGCAATTCTGTTATTGCCCAACAGAATTTGTGTAGTCAAGTTAAAAGACAACAAAAACTAGTTCAGCCCAGCCCAGTGCAGGTAGTTTCAAAGAGGATAAGATTCCCAAGCAGAGGCAGGTGCCAAACTCTTTGGAAGTTACAGGGAAATTTCCCTGATGATCCCTCCTAACAGGGAGGAAAGCACAAGACTGAACCCAGCTTGGTGGGCAAATTAATGGGGGAAATGAACTGGCTGTGAAATTGGGGATTCGTTTAAGGCTGAATGGGTTGCTTTAAGGCTGAAAGGTTGACACCTCAGCCCCTCACTTCAATTTCATCTCCATTTTGATTTTTGATAATTTTCCCAGAGATTGCTGCTTTACAGGATCTGAACTGCTGCTCTGCCAAAGGGATTTCAGATATAAAGTATGTACTGGAGTGAAGGCTCGGCACTGTGACACCTCCTGATGGTTTCCTCACTGCAGGACAGTCTGTATGCGCCCAGTCCAGCAGAATTAGCCACTTGAATAATTTCAAAACCAAAGGATTAATGACTAAAACCATTTTTATTGTATTGTACAGCGAAGACACACAAGTTGGACATCACACAGGATGAATACATCACAACTTTATAAAAGCTTTTTAAGCTCCCTAGCGTGTTCAGTGAATGATTATAAAGTACTTACTGCCTCCCTTCCTCCCTCTTTTCCTTAAGGTATAGCTCAGGTATTTCCTTTACAAAAGGCATCAATTATCCCTCAACTGAGAGCAGCACAAAGTGACACAAAGAGAATTTTCCCCAGAGCTACTTGTGATCAGCACAACTCTGTAAGGACACTAAAAATAGCAGAGGAGCTTCAGAAGAATCAGCATTTCTTAATAACATCTTTCACTCAAAAGTAAAGGCTCATCCTCTCTTTATGATACAAAATACATTCTCCAAAGGGCTCCTTCTTGAGGAAGGTCAAAAGAGACAATGAAGCACTTGAACCAGTGACCCAGGGAGTCAGCAGAAGGATTTCCACTGACAGCCACAGGCTCACCAGCCTGTGATGGAACCTGAAGGGCATTTGCTCTCTAAATCATCACAGAACTTGGTCCTGTCTTTGGCCAGGAGCCACCAATAAAAGCAACAAATTTGCTGCAAGATACACCCACAGTCCTTCACTATGAAGGGAAACCACCCAGCGACCCCCATTTCTGGTGACAGAAAAACAATAACCGCCCCCTCCCACCTTTGGAAAGCAAAGTTTCCTACTTTAAAGAGGAACTAATAAACCACAGGTCCCTCTAGTTTTTGTCGCAAAACACGGGAATAGAGTTCAGCAGGTCTACCAGGGTCTCCAGATGGTGGGAGCAGCAGCCACGCTCTTCTGGGCAGGCTGTTTTCTGGGAAGCACACAGGGAGACAGGGGGGAGCCACACAGGGCTGGGGAGTACGAGGTGTCTGTACCCAGCTGGGCTTTGCAGAAGTGCTTGATGAGCTGGACCTGGGTCTCCTTCTTGGGTTCGTAGTAGGACAGAAAGTGCATGGCTTCCTTGAGGCACCGCAGGTACCCGCTGTTAAAGTCCTGCTCTGGGCTCTTGGGGATGAACGCTGGAAGAGAAGGAAAAAGAAGCAGATGCAGTGGGTTAATGTCATGGCCAAAACATGGCACAGTGGTGATTTGTGCAGGGAATGTCTTTCAAGAGCCTGAGTCCACGAGCCTTGCTCATGTGCCTGGAGCTGGTGTGTGCCAGCCCTGGGGAGCAGGTTCAGGTGTGCAATACCTGCTCTGCACTCACTTTGCTCCTGCAGCTGGCTCTGCTGCTTCAGGTAGCTCACAGCCACTTCCAGGATGTCGGCTTTCTCCAGCTTGGAGTTGGGCTGGTGCCTCTGGAACTCCTTCTCCAGCAGCAGTTTCAGCTGCTCGATGCTGCTGTTAATCCGGTCCCGGCGCATTTTCTCCACCACCGGCTTCCTCAGCTGGGAGAGAGGGAGCACATCTTTAGGGATTTTGTGAGGCCTGACCCGGTTTCCCCCCTGATGCCCTGATACACCTGCTCAAAGATGCTTTCATTTGGTGGAGGAGCCATGTGATGCTGCCTACCCATTCCCTACTCAATTTCATTTTTAAAACTCATTATAGTCTCCTTTATCTCTCTAAGGTATTTGCCTTCCCCCAGACCACTTTCTCCCTCTTATCCCACCTTTCCCCATATCATACTTATCTGCTAGGGGCATGCCAACCTTTCCAATCCTCTCCAGGACTCCACTTACCTTATTCTTTTCCTTTGGCAGCAGCTTCTCCTCCATGTGGATCATGAGGGTGTTGCTGGGAGCCATCCCGAGCGCTCTCAGCTGGGCACAGACCCTGCTGGAGTGTGAGGCGATGCTTTGGCAGCTCCCAAGTGCCTGTATTTATACCCGGGCAGCTGGGGCAGATACGTGAGTGTCGGGATCGCCCGTGTTTCCCACAGCCCTGCAGCCAATCCAGGCAGGCAGCGGGACAATAGAGGAAGCATCCATTAGTGCACGGTCCATTGGCTGCAAATGCCCCGGGGAGAATAACCTTCTGCCCACGCTGCTGGTGGAGTGTGCGGGCGTGGGGAGCTGGGAAAGCACCGACCCTCCAGCTGGTTTGTCTGGGATCAATGGCATTCCCGAGGCCCCGCATGTGCCAGGCACAGCCGTGGCGTGGAGGAGGCACGCTTTTGGGGGAAGGTGGGGAAAGGAGCCCGGGCAGGGTTAAAATCAACAGCCCCAAAGTCACCTCTGCCCTTCCCAGAGCAGCGGGAGGGCATGGGGGCTGTGTGTGTGTCCATGCAGTCAGTGCACTGTAATGGGTGACCCCACATGTGACCAGCCTGGAACCACAGGTTGGTTTGTTTGCAGGACATCTCTAAATGCCATGGAGAAGTGACAGCCAGGGTGGTGGGGTGTTGGATGGACAGGGTGGGTAACTAGGGAATGGAAGCAAATGGAAATGGTAACCTCAGTTTTGCTCTTCCCCTGAACACACCTGAGTGTGTGAGTGTTCCCACTGCCCCCATTAAGGAAAGCTCACCCCTCCCAGCAGAGCTGGGCCATGTCTAGTCACCCCCATAGCTCTTGCTTTTCCCTTTTCTCCTCTCTCCCTTTCACACAGACAGGAACGATGGTTATGATGAGCTAAGGAATAGCACCAGGTTCAACCCAGAATCCTGAGAAGTCTTGGGAAGCCAGAGGTGTGTCATGGATGGCATTTAGCAGCTCAGGCCCATCTTTGGCCCTGGGCAAGGAGGTCAGTTCTACTTCTTCCCTGAGGTTCCTGGTGTGGTCTGTTCTCCCCTGAGTGAGGAGCATCACCCTGGACCTGCCACAGTGCTGAACGTCAGATCTGAGACCACGCCACTGCCTCCCTGTGTGACCCTTACCATGGCATCCCCACTCCATTTTCTTATCTGGAAAATGGGAATAGCACTGCTTGTATTTGCATGGATATGTTGGCATGAATCAAGCAAACATTTCTTTTGTGACAAAGGCAAGAAAAAGAATAAAGCTGTGAGGGCACTGGAGGTCCGTTCTGATTTTGTCTTATGAGAAAAATCTCTGCCTGGACACAGTCCTTGAGGCAGCACTGGAAAATACCCAGAACCTACCTGGGAAAAGCTGTGCTGCACCTGCCATCTGTGGGTCCAGCCCCAGGCAGAGGTGTGTGCTCCTGTCCCTCCCTGCACGGAGTGTGGCCGAGCATCTGGGCATGGAGAGGAGGAGGGAAGTGTGCAGTGAGGTGAGAAAGCCAAAGAATTTCTTCCTTGGAAATCCTGAAGTGAAGCCCGAGTGCAATGGGCAGTTGACAGGAAGGAGGGAGGTGTCACTGGAAGAGCCAGGGGTTCATTGTACTGACCTGAATGGTCTCAGCTCTTTGTGAAGGGCAGATGTTGTCCTTGGAGCCCTTTATTCCCTGTGTTGTGGGAAAGCCAGGAGACAAGACATCTCATGAACACTTTGAAGCAGCTAAAGGATTATGATACAAAATAAGACACCGCTCAGAGACCATGGCCCAGCTTCTGCCAGCTTTAATGAGGTGTTGCCTGTCTTCCTGAGTTCTTTGGCTGGCTGTCCTGCAGGAGCTGTACCCTATGTTATCCTTGCCCTAGCAAGGGACAAACGATGGCCTTGCAGCCAGGAGCTGACAGGTAGGCATGGACCAAGCTGGTTGAAGAGACTCTTCAGTGTCAAACCCCATCTTTTTCCCAATTCCTGAGAAGCAGCCCTGACCTTTATTGCTGTATTAGAACTGATAGCCAGATGGTCTTTTGGGAGTTGGATTCTTTCCCTTTAAATCATTCAGGCTCAAGCACCGTCACTAATGTCGGGAGTAGTTGCAAGGCACACTTCTATTGTCCCAGCAAGAAGTGTTATCAATGGGGGAAGAGTATGGGAAAGGCAGAGAAATCCCAACCCACACAGCCCGGCGCTAATGACTCCTTTGTGGAGCTGCTGCTGTCGGGGCGCCGTGAACTCCGTGGCTTTTTCACCCAGGAAGGCTGAAACGCGCCTGTTTCACCATCCAGGGGCTTCTCCAAGATCTCTGTGTACCAGGAGAAAGGGGTGGCAAGGGGCAGGGACAGTGGGTCACACGCAGGGGTGGCTGAACTCCAGCACGGACTGTCCCAGGGCTGTGGTTTGCGCCACTGGGATGTGGGAGAACTTCTCCAGAGTCCTGCTGGAACTGGGAGCTGCCCTGTGTCTGTGCTGGGAGGCAGGCACAGGGCTGAAGTGGCCCTCAAGCCTTTCTGCCATCACCTGGGGACAGTGCTGGGCACCTCTGGGAACAAAGTGGGCGAGCAGGGCTGGGCTCTGCTCCTTGGCACTGGAAACGCTCTGGTGGCTTCTTCTCCCTGTCTTGCAGAGGAGATTCTTTTCTCCCTGTCTGTTGGCAGCATTTCTGGGAAGGTTTATTTACCCAGGGAAATGGAGGGGTTGTTAGGATCAAGCCAGCTCTGATCTCACTTTAGGTGTAACATGCTGGTGGCAGCACCACTGGAGAAGAACAGCAGCAATGAGAACACCTGCCAGGGTCCCAGGCAGACACACCCGAGTGGGAATTATTATCTTTGGATGCCTGATGCACTATTGGGTCTGTATCTTCCTGCTGGTTGGACCTGTCCTGATGTTTAATACTCCTGGATTTCAGCACCACAAATCCCTGCAGTATAAATTACCACACCCCTTCCTCATTATCATGTTCTTCCAGCTTGCTCTATGGAGGTTCTTGGCTAAGGTGTGAAAAGACAGGGCAATGCCTATTTGAGATGACCCCTCATGATCTTCTGATATTTTGTAATTTAGGCCAGTGCTTCCTTTGGTATCCCAGATGGAGATCTCCTCTTCCAGCCCTCCAGGTGCTCCTAACCCTGCCTCCCATGCTCTGCTTGGGGTCCTTCAGTGACATGACATTCTACTCAGTAAATAGTTTAAAAATCGTTTGGCTGGAAGGCAATATATAAAGAAATTATCATGTAAAACTTGCTATTCAGGATTGGCTTCTGTTCCCACAAGACAAGCATAACTCTGTGTGAACCAACAGAGAGGGAGTGCAGGGAAATCTGCCCCTTCCAGGGGAAAAGGTTATGTTGTTATTACACCCATTGTGTAAAATATTCCATTAAATGTCATTAGCATGGCATTATCTTGCCTCCTTTAGACATCAGAACCCACTCAAAAAGGGGTCTTAATACTGTAAAGAACATTCTTCACAGGTTTAACCTTTTTTAATTAGTTTTTCTTCAGATCCAGAATGTGTAATATGCTGCCATTCCCAGGTGCATGAGTGAAGGAAAGTGGACTTTGATCATTAAGAAACATCTGAGACAATTTGATCTGCATTTTTGGGGTTGTTAGAGGCAAAAGCAATTTCTTTCGCTGCTTGTGTGGTGACCCCCAAATAGTCATGCACCAATGGCACAGTCCTGCTACAGTGAATATCACAAATAATTAAAAATTAAGGAGAATTTATTATTTTTCTGCCCAGCTGAAATTCCCACAAGTCACCTCTCGGCATATTCAAGAGTGCACAAGAGGGATTTATTATTTCCTGGTATATTGACTCTGAAAGGTCCGGGGATTACAGCTGCTTTGCACATGAATAGCTGGAGTGTGTTGTACAAAAGGCATGGTCTGTGGGATAATGGGGGTGGATGTGGGAAAGCGCTGACCCTGGGGGAGAGCAGGCTGGTGCCTGATGGCAGGAATCAATTATGGCTCAAAGGAACACATTGCCCTGGGAGCAGGCTTGGCGGGAGCCACCATGTCCCGTGTTTACCACCCTCCTCCTCCCGAGGCACATAAAACAACCCCGGGGTATATCCTGCCCTTCTGCCCGTTCCCGGGGGGCTCGCAGCGCTCAGGGCTGAGCCGGGGGATGGTTTTGGTGAAGGCACCAGTGCCCAGCCCCGGAGCGGCGCTGGGACCCGGCAGGGATGTCGCACGTGCTGCCAGATGGGGTTGGGGATTCTCTGCAGCACCTCGGATAGTGCCGGGTTCGCTGGGGGCACAAAGTGCCCCCGAACACACCATCAGTCACCTCCTGTGCCCTGGCCAGGGAAGGGAACAGGCTGGCCCTGACAATGAAGCTGCTGGGTTCATGCACTTCCCGCTTTGTTTTGGGTGGGTTTCTCTGGAAGACGGTGGCAATTCAGCTCTTACAATGGGCTCTGCATCTCCGGGGGTCTGGCATTGCTGCCAGCCTTTCAAACGTCAAAATGTGGGCTTTGAGCAACCAAGAAATGAGCTGAGTGTCAAAGGAATTTAACAATATTTCTAATAAAAATAAAAGGATTTTGATGGGGTGGATTTTTTACGTACTTTTGATACATTTAGACTTTGGATCGACAAAATTAATTCTGTCTTTATAGAATTATGAGGCTTGGATGTGAAGTCCTGCTGGAGGCCAGAAGTATTTTGAGCCTCCCTATGAAAGTCAAAAGACTGAGCCAACAGTGCTGCCAAGGCTTTGGCAAGGAGCAGGTATCCTGCAGAGAGGGTATTTCAGTAGAGCAGGTTGAGAATTGGGAATGTGGCTCCACTTGCTGTCATTGACAGAATGGGAATGGTGTGTCCGTGCCAGAGGGGAGGGCAGGCACCTCTCCCCTTGCAGGAGCAGCAATTAATCCCATCTGCATGTGGCAGATATTTAATCACTCGGACTCCAGGCAGGGCAGCAGTTGGAGGTGGGAGATAACAGGCACAGGCTCCCCTGGTGTCCCCTGAGCCTCTTTGACTGTCCCTGCTTGGGAACAAGTCTGTGACCTGAAGGTGATGACTCTCCCTTATCCCCCACCGAGTTTTGCCCCTTCCCTGGAACTCAGTCTGAGCTTTGGGGTGAGTTTTGGGCTGTAAGCTCCTGCTGAAACACTCTTTCCCCTGAGTGGAGCACAACAAAGTGTGTCTGGGTGGTGTCCTGGGGCTCATGTCAGGTCCTGCCCTGCCAGTCGGGAGGGTTTGGGATGCCTGAGGAGCATCTTTGTGGTGCTCAGCTGGCAGCAGAATGAAGAGATGGTGTCTGATAAACGCAGGCACCCGCCTTGTGGGCAAGAGCAGTGTTCCAGAAGGTGGAAAAGCTGGTTCTGAGCCAGGCAAGGGACTAGCAGAAGGGCACAGGCAGGAGCTGCCAGGCCCTGGTTCTCACAAGGAAGGGTTGGGTGTCCTGATTACCACCCACAGGGTGAGGCATGCTGTCAGAGTCCCTTATAACCTCAAGAGTCCGGGTAATTCAGGGCACACTGCACCCCCTCCCTTGAGGAACTGCCAGCCCAGGATAACCAGAACTGCTGGGAGCAGAATTCCATGGTGCTCACAGACAGACCTGCTCAGACAGACTGTCCTGACTAAGGACAGCAGTGCCTTTGGTAGGTCTGCAGGAGCACAAATAAACAAATTAAAACTTGGTTAACTTTATAGAGAAATCAAGTTATTTTCTGTTGAACACATCAATAAGTATTTCCTGATCAGGGATTTGAGTGCATCTTCCTTTCCAGCCATTTCATGGGCTTAAACAAATTATACTAAATACCATTTTCAAACCCCACTGCTGAAGTTGAGGGCAAAAAACTTTGGTGTCTGCTTATCTAGGTGGTGTGTGGCTGCAAGTGTGGCCCAGGCTGGTATCCCAAATTCTCCCATAAGCAAAGGAGCTGCCCCTTTCAGAGATGCCAAAGCTAATTAAAACAAAAGTGGGCTCTGAGCACCTTTTCAAACCAGATGTCTCAAATAGCCACTTGAGAAGCCCTGCGACCTGCAGGCTACTTGAAATCCTGAAGTCTTGGTTTTCTCCTCTCTGCCTCATTTTCCTGGCTTTGTAAAACATTGCTAATAATACATCCTCATCTCATGGAGGAGGTTGCTGAGAATTCATTAGCTAGTATTTGTAAAGCACTTTGAAAATGCAAAGCCAGTGCATTATTCCTACTCTTCTGGATGCTTTCCATGTTATTAAAATCAGGATTTCAGAAAGGCTTATCTGGGATCAAAACAGCATCCCAAACTTGAAAGGAAGCAGGACTGTTAAACCATCAAGTGTCGCCTCCCCCTCCAGCCAGATGTTAAGCCCTAAAGAACTGAAGTGGCACAAGGAATTACTTTCCCAAGTTCCCCCAGCTGGGCTGACAGGCCTTGATCAATGGTTTTCTCCACGGTGAGGGCTATGCAGATGGTGTGCCCAGAGCAAGGTTTCTGTGGAGTACAAAGGGAAGTCAAACACCATTTCTAATTCAGCTTGTAGCATGGCACACTTCCTTTATCCTCCTCCTGAATGCCCTGAATGGGAGAGCAGTGTGGGAAACTGGAGGGAACTCCACACTCACCGAGTCCCCCGGGCTGGGAGACACCCCTGTCCTCAAACCACATCTGCCTGTGACAGGCGGGGGGGAGAGGAGTGACAGATCGAAAAATCAGATTATAAAACCTGCACGGAGGGAAAGTAAACCCAGGGTAAAAGGAGAAAAGGGAAGGAAGATGTGCAGGCAGATGGAAATTGCACCAGCCAAGGAGCAGGGCAGGGAAGGGACAGGAGGGAATGCAGGGAAGGGTTAGGGGGAAATGACAGGGAAGTTCTAAGAGGAAATGCAGGGAAGGGCAGGGAGGAAATGACAGGGAAGGGAACTGCAGAGCCCAATCTTGTTCATCCACCACTCAGGCAATTGTCCCACTGAAGGTGGCAGAGGTGGTTTAGATCCACATTGAGACTTCTGAGCCATATCCCTTCTTTGCCTCTATTTCCTTTGCTTTGTTCAGTCTGTCCTGGGCAACACGGTTATTCCTATGGACCTTGAGAGTATTATGAGACTACTCATATGGAGTTATGGTAGCTGGGCCTGGCTTTTAAGAAAATGGGACCAGGTTTTATACCTGCAACACTAGGGGGAAGTTTTTCTCTTCATTGCTTCCAAACTACTCTGTGTTTCTTGGGTGAAAGAAGTGGGAAACAGCAGACCTCGATCTGGTCTTGGTATTTGGCAGGAGAAAATTCAGGCTCAAATTTTGCTGCTGTAGGTGTAAAGATAATTTGTATTTACAAATTTACAGAGATCAGAAAATAGCTCTGGAGGTACAAGAGCTGCAGGGCAAGTCCTGGAATCCAAATTGTCTGTTGGCCTCAGTGGGGATCCCAGGAAACCCCTTGGGATCAGACCCCTTTTATTTTCCACCTCAGGGTGCTCTGTAGGACTCAGCACCTACTAAATATCCTGTTTGGCTGCCTTTCCCATTCCCATTTCATCTGTGCCCCTGCTCCCAAGCCTTTCACCTCTCTAAACGACTGACTACCATAAGGCTGTGGAAGTTTGCGTGCTCCGGAGTTTCCCACACCATTCCTTCACCACATTCCTTCCTGTCACAAAGGAAGTGTGCCTGACTACAAACCATATTAGCAACGCTGCTTGGCTCTGCTTTGTGTTCAGTGGGAAAGCCTGCTCCCAAAAGGCCATCTGGGCAGCACAGCCCGGAGGAAGCAGTGCGAGCAGGGAGCATCTTTGGGAGACTTGGGAAAGCAGCAGCATCTTTAAGTCTTCCTCAAGGGATAACATCTGGCAGAGACTCTGGGGGAAGGCTAATTGCTGATGCCCTATTTCAGACATCCAGATCCAGTAGCTTGGAATCCTAATGAGTTTTCTGGGCAATATTGTGTGTGGTTGGAACCGTAGTAGGAGGTGTGTAAGGCCAAATTCATCCTCCTTAGTGCAGTCTATGGATCCTAAAAGCCTTGTAAGGGGGAGGAATCTTTGTTATCACTTTCTTTGGCATTTCCAGCCAAAGCAGAGCACCTATTTTGGGTAACTGAGCATCTAATTTGAGTAAGTCTTCCAAGATGGTCAATAATTGGCTGATTTTCCCCTCACAGATTGTGAAACAAAAGAGAAAATAAAAAGCTGGTCTAAATATGTTTGTATTTCAGATGCTTTAAAATTTGTTTGGGATACAGAGTGAAGGAGTAGGAACCTCAATGGATTTGCCATCCAAGGGAGATTTTGCTACATTCCCCTCCCAATATTATGTTGAATATTGTCATTTTTATTATCACACACCATTTAAATACATGGAGCCTCCACCCTCTATCGTTAGAGTGAATTTCTCAGGACCCCAGAAGATTGTTTCACATTCATCCCACTCAGCTGCACGCTCTGGGTCAGTTTGGATCTGAAAGGAGAGGAAATTTTGAGCACTGACCCCTTGACTGTGCCAGCACACAACCACTACCAAGAGCAAAGAGGGTAAGGTTGGCATGACTGTTCCCATGGAGTTAATTAGTAATTATGTGGGAATTGAGTGGAGAAATAAGAGGAAAACAGCAAGTGTCTCTAGCAAAACTGCCAGTGGCCCTGCAGATAACAGGACTGGCACTTTTCTTCCTCGTGTGCTCAATTAATGAGCTCAAGAAATGAGTTCCAGCCCTGGAGTTTCTGTGTCAGGGAATTGCCCCACAAGGGACGTGCAGAGTGCAGGATTGGTTTCAGAGGTGGCATTACACGGGCTCAGAGATAATCCACAGGCTTTGAGGAGAACATGTGAAATGGTGTCACAAAAGCTTTCCCACAACTTGACATAAAAGACGCGGAGCTCAACAGCTGCTGCTCTGAAGGGAGAGAAGGAGCCCATTCAGGGCAGCACAATGGGCTGGGAAGGCAGAGCCTGGAAAAGCTCCTTTAAACCTTACCTGGCCCTACAATAATGAGCTGCAGAGTGAGAGAAATGTGCCCGTGTGCTCTGTGTGTGTGTTCACATGAAAAGACATGTGTGACCACACACATATATTAATGTATAGATGAACATACTTATATTAATGTAAATACAAACAGCATTTACTTATGGCAGTAAGAGCTCCCCAAATATAAGCCCTGACATTACTTGACAGATGAATTGCTGGCAGATCTGGTTCAAGTTTTCCAACAGGAATCCCTGGCTGTGTGTTTATGAGACACAAACAGTGAGACCATCAGCTCTTCCCGCTGAGGCACCTCCTGAGCATCTCAGGATGGAAACTGGCCCAGTGGAGAATAATGAGGAATCAGGAATTCAATTTCTCATAAGTTTATGGGGATATAAATTTCTTTTGCACCCAATCTTCCTTAGTACATAGGCTGAAAGAAAATAATTAGGGCAAAATGTGTTTTTGGGCGGAACTGAGAAGCAGTACATGAGACTGAACTGATCCCAAAACATCCCAAGACCCTTCTCCACATGTATTTATCTTGCATGTGTTTGGAAACAGAAACATAAAGTGCTTGTGAGAGGGATTGAGAGTTTTCTGAAGGGCTGCATGAGGTACCAAGGGAAGAGAACAAAGACCAAACCAGAAAATGTTTTCCATAACTGTGTGTACTTAAACATACTTATTTGCAGTAAGCCAAAGTGGAAAAGCCATTTTCTGTTTCACATGGGCAAAGCTGGTGCTGGAGTCACCTGTGGGATCACCTGAGGAAATCAGGTGAGTGGACTTAAGGGTTTTCTGCTCTTACTCTCAGAGCACTGGAAGTTGCTCATGTGTGCATGTGCCATGTCCCTGCTCCGTGTACCATATCCCCGCTCCATGTGCCATGTCCCTGCTGTGTGTCATATCCCTGCTCCATGTACCATGTCCCTGCTCCATGTACCATATCCCTGTTCCATGTACCACGTCCCTGCTCCATTTATCATGTCCCTGCTCCATGTACCACATCCCTGCTCCATGTGCCATGT
>JAWWEE010000052.1:4578490-4608456 GCA_035221455.1 Xenops minutus | reverse complement strand
GTGCCATATCCCAGCTCTGTGTGTCATGTCCCTGCACCATATGCCATATCCCAGCTCTGTGTGTCATGTCCCTGCTCCATGTACCATGTCCCTGCTCCGTGTACCATATCCCTGCTCCATGTGCCATATCCCTGCTCCATGTGCCATATCCCAGCTCTGTGTGTCATGTCCCTGCACCATATGCCATATCCCAGCTCTGTGTGTCATGTCCCTGCTCTATGTACCATATCCCTGCTCCATGTGCCATGTCCCTGCTCCCTGTGCCATGTCCCTGCTCCATGTGCCATGTCCCTGCTCCAGCGTGTGCCTCAGTTCATTCCCGGGAGTGGTGCAGCCTTCCCGCCATCCGCAGCTGACCTCCTCCTCCTCCTCCTCCTCCTCCTCCTCCTTCCTCCTGCATGTGAACCCCAGGCCGCCCCTGGAATGCTATTGATCCATGGCATTAGTCAGCAGCCTTTCCCATTGAAGGCCAGCTCTTTCCCAGCTCCTGACACATAACTCTGATCCCAGGCTTTCACGTAGCACACACTCCCCACCTGCTCATCTGGGAGAAGGTCATTATCCGCAGGCTATTCACTGGCACTGGAGCATGCAAGAATAGCTGCTTCTCCCATTGTGCTTCCCATGTCCCGGATTGGCTGCGGACTGTGGGAAACGCCACCGAGCCGGAGACCCACAGACTCGCCTTGAGCTTGGACAGTATAAATACCAGGCAGAGGCAGCTTCCAGCAACACGTTTCTCCTGGATTCCACTCCGAGACCTCCCTTCCCTTCTCAGGACAGATGGCTCCCAGCGCCGTGTTCTTGGAGCCCGACAACCTGCTGACACCAAAGGAGAAAAACAAAGTAAGTCCTGGCACGGCACGGCAGCTCCAGCCGCGCTCTCGGCTGCTCCAGGGGCAAACTACACCAGCTGAGAACCTGCTGCAGGAGCAGTGACGGGCACCAAGCAGCCCTGTGGGGTGACAGAGAGAGGATCCTTTAATAACAGGTGTCTTTTGCTTTGCTTTTTACAGCTGAGGAAGCCGGTGGTGGAGAAAATGCGCCGGGACCGGATTAACAGCAGCATCGAGCAGCTGAAACTGCTGCTGGAGAAGGAGTTCCAGAGGCACCAGCCCAACTCCAAGCTGGAGAAAGCCGACATCCTGGAGATGACTGTCAGCTACCTGAAGCAGCAGAGCCAGCTGCAGATGAAGAGTGAGTATTGAATGGTTTCATTCTCCATCCTACTGCAAACATGTGACAGTTGCATTAATCCTGAGCCACGAACAACTGCTCTAAACTATTCTTTCTTCCCTCTCCCTCTTTTCTTCCCTTCTCTAGCTGCAGGATCCTTCCATAAAAGCTCCCAGTTTGACTTCAGAGAGGGCTATTCCAGGTGTTTGCAAGAAGCTTTCCACTTCCTCTCTCTCCATAAAGTCCGAACTGAAACGCAGACCAAACTTTTAAGCCACTTCCAGAAGAGCCAGTCAGCTGCTCCAGAGGTCTCCTTCAGTCCTGGGAACGCTGGTCCCATGAAACAAGTGTCTCCAAAGGACACCTGCCCTCTCTGGAGGCCCTGGTAGTTGGGGGAGTCCTCACTGCAGGGACCTGTGCCAGTCCAGAGGAAGGATCTGCCTGCATCTGATAGTCCAGCTCTGATCCTCTCTGCTGTAGGGAATTTTATTTCCCCCTGTATTTTATTTATGTGTGAAAGAATGCCAGACTTTTGACTTTTTTTTTTTTTTTGGCTCTTTTGGCAAAAGTTGAGGTGTTCTGTTTGGTGTTGAAGCTGTGTAGGCACTGTTGCAGTGCTGCCCAGGCAGGGGCAACGTCTTCAGAATGAAGGAGGGTGTTTGTAAATGTTACAGTTGTTTTGGACAACAATTGCTGCAGGAGATTTTCTCTAATATTCCCTGTAAGAGCCACCAGCTTTGCTCTGGCTTGACTCTGGTTGGCTCAGTCACTCCAGAGGAGAAATTTCTTCCCTTTGGACCATGCACATTTGGTTAAAATCCATTTCCCTCAGTTTATTAATTGAGCAGCATCAAAAATGGGTTTGTTTTTGGTTTGGATTCTTCCCCCATGGCCCTTTCATAGTTCCGTATATACAATGCGAGGGACAACCAGGAGTTAGGAAACTATGTGGAATATTTCTACTCTGATGCTTTTTTCTATTTAGAAAAAGAGTATGTTCCTGCTTTATGTTAAAGAAAAGGTAGTAGGTAACAGGCTTGATTTGTCAATGTTATACATTTTGGGTGTAAGCTATGCTTTTTTAGCATTTTCATTATAATAATGATTTTTATCTGTATTGAGTGGCTGAATTCCTGGTGGATGATGTTTCTCCCAGTTCTGGGACAGCCTTACGGCTCATGTGCATACTGTGTATGCGTCTGTGTGTGTGTAGAGAGCAATAAAATGCATTTGTGTGCAACTTCTGTGTGGTTCTGTCCCTCGAGGGATGTGCAGCCGCTCGCTCCCCTGAGAAAGATTAATGTCAGCCCTGGGAAGAAATGGGTTTTTTGGGAAGCTCAGGTTGCTCCCATCCGTGTGTACTCTGTATTCTCCTGACTCTCACCACGTGAGTCCCTCCTCACCTCAAGGAGCAAGAAGTGCTCCTGTCACCCCCATTCCCTGGGCTGAATCCTGTTGAGCATTTCCCTGGTCAGGGCCCCTCCTGGCCACGCAAACCCCTCAGCTGAGCAGGAGGGTCCTGCACCTGCCTGGCAGGTCTGAGCCCTCCTTCCTTTCCCATGATTCTGGCACAAATGAGTGCCCGGAGACGGGTTTTGAGGCGTTCGTCCCCATGATTTGAGGGGTTCTTCGCCATGATTTGAGGGGTTGTTTGCCATGATTTGAGGGGTCTGAGTGCCAGGATTTGGGGGGGTTGTGCCAGCTTTTCAGGGGTTGGTTCACCGGGATTTGAGGGGCTTTGTTCCAGGCTTTGAGGGGTGGATTTGTTTGCCCGGTTTGGAGTGGTTTGTGCCAGGTTTTCAGAGGGTGCTTTGCCACGAGCTGAGGGGTATGTTTCGGTCTTGGACGGGTTGGTTTGGCACAACTTGGGGTCTCCTACGAACTCCGCGTCCCCCTCCCTCGCTGCCAGCACCCTCCCCGCTGTACCCTGCGAGGACAAGGAACACGAAGCTGAGGGGCCGGCATTTCCTCCTCTCCCGTCATACTTTCCCTTTTCCTTTCGGCTCCGCTGGGGCTCCCTGCGGGCTCGCGTCGCGTCCCGTCCCGCATGGGGCAGCGGCCGCGCTGGGGCTGTGTGGGGCTGGTGAGTGGGTTCTGGGGCACAGCCACCCCACGGGTCGGGCTGGGAGGGGGCGAGGGGGACCCCCGAGGGTCACATCGGGGAGGGGAAGGCGGTGCCGGGGGTTTAAGGCGGTGCTGTCGGTGCCCCGAGGTGCTCGCCGCGGTGCTGCTGGCGCAGCTGGAGCGCTCCGATGGTGCGGGCTGCGAGCTGGGCGAGTACCCCAGCGGCCCCGAGTGCTGCCCCATGTGTCCTGCCGGTACGTACTGGGCTGCCTGCCCTGCCTGCCCGCCCTCCCTGCCTGCCCTGACCATCCCCCTTCCCTCCCTACCTGCCCTGCCCTGCCCTCCCTGCCTGCCCCCCCTACCTGCCCTGCCCTCCCTGCCTGTCCTCCCTGCCCTGCCCACTCTGCCCGCCCTGCCCACTCAGCATCTTGGCTCGTAGCAGCTCCTCCAGCCTCAGGGACCACGGGGTAATGTCACTGGCCATGGGGTGTCCTGCTGCAATGGGCAGTGGCCATGGGGTGACCCACAGCAATGGGCAGTGGCCATGGGGTGACCCACAGCAATGGGCAGTGGTCATAGGGTGACCCACAGCAATGGGCAGTGGCCATGTGGACCCACCCCTGCTGCCATCCCACTGTGCCCTGAGAAGAGCCAGGCAGCCCCTGGCTGTGAGCATCACCCAAGGATGTCCTCTCCAGCCAGCACCCAGCCCTCATCCAGCACCAGGCCCTGTCCCTTCCTCCAGAGTGGCTGTAACAATCAAGAGTCTCTGCTGGGGTAGTTGGTAAAGTCACAGTTACCAAGGACCTTCATTTTGGGTCCTAGTTTCTCTTTGAGGATTATCTCCTTGCTATTAGGGTATTTCCACAGTCCTTGTAGCTCACCTGTAGTAGTTAGGTGTGGTTTGGTGCCAGTGTCAGTCCCTGGCCACATGAGCTTTGCTAACAGAGCTGCTTCTTGGGGGATGGTTTCTGCTTTTTAGGATCTCGGGTTTTCAAGAACTGCACTGCCAGTTCGAGCACAACGTGCATACCTTGTGTGATGGGGACCTACACAGATCACCCCAATGGCTTAACACGCTGCAGGCCATGCAAATGGTGTGATGAAGGTAAGGAGGATGCTCAAGAACCAGTTTAAATGGGTTTTCCTGCCTTTCTATGGACACATTCTCCCTTTTTGTTTCTTGCCCCATTTGCTTGACAAATTATTCAGTGTGAAGAACAGACCCATGTCACTGTGCAGACCTGGAAATGCTGCCAGCTGTGGGATGGAAGGGGAAAACTGACACAGAGGTTCAGCTGGCACCACTGGAAGTTTGATCTGCAGGCTCTGTCTTAACATTTAAAGGCTCCCTTGGGTTGTAGTGAGGTGTCTAAAGAACAGTTGTGGAGTACTGGGATAAGGCAGACCTGGAAGAACTTCACCAGGACAGCTAATTTAAAAGCATCTGAGCTGGGTGTATTTTGCTTTTGCCATTAACTTATGTTGAACATAAACGTGAGCCAGGGTGCTGCCTCTGTGAGGAATGGGGCCTTTTTCCACATCCAGAGTTCTTGTGCACTTCCCCAGTGCATCAAGACAAGGCTGAATGTTCTTTTTTGCTTTGGTTTGTTTCCCCATGTCAACACCGTGGCTGTGTGTGTGGATTTCTCTCAGGAGCCAACCTGATGACAGCAGTGGCGTGTACCTCCACGAGGAACACAGTGTGTGGCTGTCAGCCAGGGCACTTCTGCAGCTCCCTCGAGCCTGAAGGCTGTGAGCTCTGTCAGCCCTACACTGTCTGTGTGCCTGGCATGATGGTCAAAGAATGGGGTAAGCCAAGAGAGCATCAGTAACACCAGCAGCAGAGCTTTCCTATGGAATGCCTTTGGAGTTTGGTGTGATGTGTCTGAGAACCCTTTGTGCTTTTTCCTGCAAAGGCAGAAGTGTGTGAGCTGTTGTCTCTGGGGAAGGGTCTCTCAGTAATGGCTGGGTCACTTCCAAAGGCCACACTGAACTGCAGCTCTCCTTAGCCAGAGGCTCAGAGGGGAGTCCTGCTGGCCTCTCCCTTCTAGGCACGTACACCAAGGACCACGTGTGTGAGGTCTGCCCTCCTGGCACCAGCTCCACAGCCAGCATGTCTGAGACCTGCACCCCATGGCCCAGGTAAGCAGCTCTGACTCCGTGTGGGTGAGTGCCTGTTCTCTCACTGCTGGCCCTTCATTTTGGTGTGTTCCAAAGAGCAGTGTCCTCCTTCCAGGAGGGCACCCAGTGTGGAATCCTGTTCCTGTGGCCCATCCTTTGTGGGGAGCAGCTTAAATCCTCTCTTTATAAACCCATTAACATGACAGATTTAGCCTTCAGCCTGTCATCTGAACTTGTCACTGCACGGGAGACCCTTGGGCAGGTCTAGCAGAGCTGGATCTGGAGCCAAGGAGAGCAGCACCCTCCTGGCACCTGGGTTTCAGCTGGCACATCCCTTAGCTAGGGTAGAACAGGTGAGACTTTGCTTCTGAGGAGAATCACTTGGCACTTAGAAGCATTAAAGCAAAGAGGTAAGAGTCAGCTCCCACTTGGATCACCCACCAAGTCAGCAAGAGCCTTGGGAATGCTCCTGGCTGTGGAGGTTGATGTTAAAAACAGGGCAGCAGCTCCAGTGCAGGCTGTAGCATCACAATGATTTCTTTTCTCACATCAGACTTGAGGAACAGGAACCTTCCCCAGCTCTATCTGTGCCAGCAATTGTAGTCTCTATTGTTTCGGTGGCTGCAGCTGCTGCCGGGTATGTCTGGCAAAGGAGGAAGAGGAAAAGGAATAAGCCACGTAAGTACAAAGAGCGTGACTGTGAAAGGGTGGTTTTGTGACATTATTCTGAAGAATGGTCTTGGATGTTCAGCTGAAAATTTACCAGCCAGTTCGAGGTGGCTGTAGGGCAGTTTCAGTGTCTCTGTGTCACAGTTACCTGTGTGAGGGTTCCCCCGTGGGCTGTGCCTGTGCACAGGGTGACCCTCAGTGCTGCCCCGGTGCCACCTGCCTGGCACAGCGTGGGGAGCAAAGGGCATAAGTCCAAAGCTCCCCTTCCTGCTTGTTGATGGCACTGTTTGCTTTCCTTTGCAGCGGTGCAGGACTCAGTGGTGAGTATCCCTCTCCTTTCTCTCTCGGGGGAATATGCTGAAATCTGATTCGAGAGGGACACAGCAGTGGCTCTTGTTCGTAAGGAATAAGCCAAAGTCTGGCTCTTAGTAGTGGAAGGAGCAGGAATTGCTGATAAAAACTGATAAAAACTGACTGTTCACACTCTGTGTTTTCCTTTGACTGTCATAAAGTGTGAAGAGCCTGGTCAGGCTTTGAGGTCCATCGAGAAGAAAGGAGATCAGACAACAGTTCCTGAGCAGGAAGTCGGTGCTGCCCCTGAAGAAATCAGGCCTGAATTGAACAGTCTTGTTTGAACTATGGCAGACAATGCAGATGGTTAAAAAAACCCATCAAGCATAGATCCTTTTCTTCTAAAACTTTGTGAAGGGTAAAGAAAGCTTGAAAAGGAAAAGGAGGGTCTGCAAAGGAGATAATGAAATAGCCCAAGGTCTGAAATAGCTCAGTGATCAAGGCACTGGGAGCATCATCAGAGGCTGGAAATCTCTCCCCTTTTCCATGCCCTTCATGGAGCAGTGGGCAGTGTGGAATGCCTGGAGTTCTTTTTTCCTTACACCGTGGACACGACAGCTGCTACACATGAATCATTCCATAAATGCCTGTTGGTAGGAAAAAATGGCTTTTTTCCACTTTTTTTCCTACATAAATCCTACATAACAGTTTCCAAATGCATTTTGTACCGTTTTCTTTTTAAGCTGGGAAAAGGAATTGTGCACAGCAAGGAGCACACAGCTTATAGTAAAGAAAACCTGGTGGATGGTTTTTAAGGAAGGATTTGGTGAGGACAGAAATGCTTTAGTTATCAGAACTGCCTATAAAATTAGATATTGAAGGAACTGGGGAGGTGCAGAGAAGGCCTGGGGTGGGTGTGGTGGGACATGTGAGAGGAGGCATCCACATGACCAGGAGGAATGGGAAAAATGGGCAATGGTGGCCTTTTGCTTATGAGAATGTGATAGACAACTTATTAATTTTTTTTAAAAAACCCTGTTAATTTGTTCAGCAGAATTAGCTCTGGGTGTTTTTGCAGAATAAGGTGATATTTCAGCAGCTCTGTGGTACAGTACAACTCTGCAACGAAAACAAGCTGCAGGCAAGGGAAAGTGAAAGGTTAGGGACTGCTTTAAAATTCCTTACGAAATGTCTGCTGTAAACACGCAGATCTGTCCATGGAGAAACACTTTCCTGTTACAGTTCTAACAATAAAATCCCCCCTTTTTTTTTTTTTTTGGTTTCTTTTTTTTTTTTTTTTTTTTTTTTTTTTTTTTTTTAAAGTATAAATAATGACACAATTCTCACGGTTTGAAAACCTTTCCATTGCATTAATCATGGCAGGGCAAACTGCCTACAGTTTCTGTCACTCCCAGATAGTTTTGTACAAAAAAGGAGTGCCACAATTCCAAAGTTCTGGAAGAGTCTGAACCTAAAAGAGGCACAGCCTTTGCTGATTCTTGTGTGCCTGCTGAGAACTGGTTTTGCTTTTGGTGGTCTAATAAACGACAAGTCACTAAGACGGTTCTGACATTTCCTTCTGAAGGCACCAGCGGCATCGAGCAAACCCACTGCTGGTTTTGGGTTTGCTGGTTTGTGGCTGGTCTGACTTTCTGACTGGGTTACAATGAACAGTAATGATAGGAATTGGGAAAGTACAATTTTTTTTCTCACCTTTTTTCACTTGGGTAAGTTCTTCAGTAGCTGGTTAATGGTTCATTAACATTGGAGAGTTTCCAACTGTAGAATTTCCTGTTAACCCCTTCTTGTGTCTGCAACACTCCTGCATGAAGGGTTTGTTGTTGAATAAAAAGCTTTTTGAGCAAACTTTCAAGATCAAACCAGATCCCCAAACGGAGAAAGTTCAGAGAACAGCGACACTGCACCTTCAGCCATCTCTGTTCTCCAACCACCCTTCTGCTGAGTTCTGTTTTATCTTCCAAAGACTTGATCTTGTTGCTGTTCTGCTGCTGCACCTGCACTGCTGGGAGCTGTGGCTTTGAACAGATCTTCCAGCTTCACAGCCCTCACTGCTTCCTCCAGGTGGCAGGTGTTACTCAGAGCCTTGATAGGGGCTTTGTTTTCTCCCCAAAATTGGGATTGTTCATTCCTTACCTGGCAGGGATGTTCCTGACGTGTGCCTGGTGCCTTGGTGGCAATGGAGCTGAACCTTCAAGTTGTGAAGATTTCACTCCTGCTCATCTCCAAATCTGTTAATTATCACCTTGGGCTGATTAGAGTTCGTAAAGCACTTTGTAAACCACCCTGGGCAGGTGTAAAGCCCCTGTAGGTGCTGCAGGTGTTCTGCCAGGCTGCTGCTGGAGCCCGGGCTGGCTGCCTTTACAGGCTGTGTCATTTTGGAATTATTATATCAGAACACTCTGGATCTTGAAGTATTTGGTGTTACTGTTTTACTGTGGTGAACTTCTAAATAAACAGCTGTGAAAGCAGGTGGGATCTTAAGGAGGGAAAGGAGTTAAACATTTCAATTGTTCAGTAAATTTGTCATTAGAAGGAGAGGTTTATTACTGGTTAGGCAGCAATTGCTCTAAAGATGTTTTTGCAAAGAAATACCCGTTCTCCAGCCCCATAGTTATGAGTTTCAGTGACTTCCCTTGCAGGTAGGAGCTGCTGTAGGTGGGCTGGGAGCTCTGCACAGCCAGGGAAGGAGGTGCAGCACCGACCAGGATCACCCACCTACCAACTAGAAATGAATTTTTTGGGTGCTGCCACAGCAGGGTGTTAAATGTCTGCACCGAGAGTGTGTTCGATGGAGCCTGAAAAACTCCGCTCCTGTTGGATGTGTCCTTTGGTGAGTTTTGGAAGCTGGAGCCGGATTTGTCACCAGGTGGCAGCATGAGAGAAGGAAAGGCTTGGTGTTCCTCATTCTGGAAGACATCGGGATCATCCTTATTTTCCTGAGGATGTACTAAAGCTGCTCTGATGCCTAATTGCCCACAAGCCTAAAGTGCAGCAAAACACCTCTGGGTACAGGATTTCCCACTAGGCTGAAGTATTTTATGGTGGTGGGAAAGTAACACAGTGGTCAATAATAATTCAGTGCCATTTCCTGGGCATTTGGAGCCTGTCTCTTCTCTGCAGTCCCATTTCACTGAGGTCACCAGTGGCTGGTGTGGTGTGGGGCTGTGACTGGGGAGTGGGAATGCAGAGGGGGTACAAGGGCAGGGGGAGTGGGAATGCAGAGGGGGTACAAGGGAAGGAGTGGGAATGCAGAGGGGGTACAAGGGCAGGAGGAGTGGGAATGCAGAGGGGGTACAAGGGAAGGAGGAGTGGGAATGCAGAGGGGGTACAAAGGCAGGAGTGGGAATGCAGAGGGGGTACAAGGGCAGGGGGAGTGGGAATACAGAGGGGGTACAAGGGCAGGAGGTTGGGGCTGTAATGGGAGGTTGGGGCGCTGTGCACTTGGCACTCACACAAAGTGACAGCTGGGAAGAGCCTTCTGCAGGTGGGATGTGGGATAAACTTAGATGAAAAAATGAAGGAACTTCCATGTGCTGTGATGATCACTTGGAATAAACCCTGCCAGGCACAGGTTAATTATCCCTGCAGCATTAGCATGGGCCAGAACCCCTAAGGGCCCATCTCCAGAGCTGAATGATTTTGCAGAGTCAGGACATTGTTGATGTGACCTCCTACCCACCAGCTTATCAAGGAAAGCCACCCAACCGTCTCCATAGAGAAATCCTTGCTGAATTGGCCACTGTGAGCTTTTCTTTCAAATTTTATTAAAAATTAATACATGTTACATTTTCAAGTGTAAATACTGAAAAATAGCCTATGGCAAAATGAAAAGGCACAGGATTAAAACCAGCTTAATTGTTTCCATGGATACATGTTTGCTATTTGGCAAAAAGTATTTTATACACTTTCTACAAGAATAAGCATCATTTTAAATATATCTCTGAAGGGTGGGACCCTGTAATTCAACCATGAAGAGAGAATTTGTACTCCTAAAATGTGGTAATTCTAGTGATACCTCACTTGAAGGTTGTTCTTTGGAGCAGAGGAACTCAAGTGCAGGAGGAGAGTGTAACAGCCATCTCAACATAGAGCTCACTGTGTGACATGTCACGACAAACAGCAATCTCTGACAACAAAGCAAAGTGCAGGGGGACAGACAGCAGAGTTTACAGCAGCTCTAACCTGGGTTGGGGAAGAATGCGCCAGAAACAGGATCAGAACACTGGGAACAGATCAGTGAAACATCTCAGACAGGTTTGCTCCACCTCAGAAGGTGGAGCTGGCATACTAAAATTATCGTTCCTTTCGGAAAAATGGACTTGTGGTTGGTTGTTGGTCTTGTCTTCCTTTAGGAACCAGTCCTTGTAGCCCTGATACAGTGTCTCAGTAACAGTCGGGATGTCACTGGAAACAGTTGGGATGTCATTGGAAACAGTCAGGATGTCACTGGAAACAGTTGGAATGTCATTGGAAATAGTCAGAATGTCATTGGAAACAGTCAGGATGTCATTGGAAACAGTCGGGATGTCATTGGAAACAGTCGGGATGTCATTGGAAACAGTCGGGATGTCACTGGAAACAGTCGGGATGTCATTGGAAACAGTCAAGATGTCATTGGAAACAGTCAGGATGCCATTGGAAACAGTCAGGATGTCATTGGAAACAGTCAGGATGTCATTGGAAACAGTCAGGATGTCACTGGAAACAGTCGGGATGTCATTGGAAACAGTCGGGATGTCATTGGAAACAGTCAGGATGTCATTGGAAACAGTCGCTCTGCCCAGGCACTCCCCGGGGGCTCCGGCACAGCCCGGGGTGCCCGTGATCCCCGTGTGCCTCCCCGTGGGGCTGGCACAGCCCAGTGCCCTGGCTCCGTGGCTCCCACTCCAGCAGCTGCCCCGTCAGCCCCGGCTGGGGCTGAGCAGGAGAACACCAGGCACATCCTTGCCACGAGCTGTGCGTGGTGGCACCGGAGCGTGGGTCGCTCTCCCCGTGTCCCTTTGGTCACCACACCCGGCATTTCCCCGTGGGGTGCATGGCTGTGCCCTTCTTACAGCGGAACACCTCGGAGAAGGCTTCGAAGTTCTGCAAGGAGCCCATCACCCTGAACGAGGAGAAGGGACTCATTAACATGGAGACAGCGCATGGAGACTGATCCTCTGGGCAGCAGAGAAACAGAGGGTGGTTTGGAGGCTCAGAACTCGATTGCAGGTCGGAATCTGGGACACTTAATGCGAGGAAATGTAGGTAATGTGAGCAGTGAAACACCAGCACAGAGTGGGTCTGGGTCCTGCTCCATTCCCTGTGGACTGGCAAATTCACCAGGCCAAGTGCTCTCCAGCACAGGGGAAATCCTGAAAGTCAGTCTGGGTTTATCTTATGTGATATAAAGCTCTCCTGCTCAGCTATCTTGGTGCAAGGGGGTGAGGGAAGGGAATTATTAGTAAATCAGTAAAACCCACCTGTACTTCAGAGGGCTGTGAACATCTGTCTTTATGGACTGGCTGGCATATTCTGGTCTGTAGGAGCCACACCAAACCTGGACAGGGAGCATTAATAATTAGTGGGTCAGCACTAAAGGGAGTTCATTTGGGGGGCTTTCTGTCAAAGTTTTTCCTAAGAGCCATCCCAGTTTGTTACGGTGTCATTGGAGTAGATTTTATAGAGAGGCAGAAGAGATACTATAATTTACTAATTAGTTTTTGTTTTACAAGGCTTTGGATCAAGATGTGATGCTTTGGGACAGATCTATCAGCATGTGATTTCACCCAGATGTTTCCTCCATCACATGAACTGTAGTCTGAGAGCCAGAGGCACAACCCTGACTGTTCTTACCTGGGCAAAGTTGAGGAAGAAAAGCTGTTTATGGGACAGGTTCAGTCCAGGCAGCTTTGGCTCCTTCCCTTCCCGTTCCAGCCACTTCAAATAGGCCTGGAAATGATCATAAATTCAACTCAGGGAAGCAGCAGGAGGGGGATATTGAATGATTTTTTGGAGTGGGAGGCTTTAGCCACAACATGAATGAACCCAACCTGTTTCCCTTCTGTACTTCTGTGGGTTTTCCCTCTCTAATACCAACAGTACAGAGAATTTTATGACAAAGCTGTCAGCATAAGCTCTGTTGACTTCATTGAGTATTTCCACAGGAATTTGTATTTGGAAATATGGTGTTAAGTCTCTTCCACAGCTCTAGAGTCATGATTTTTCTCTCTTCAGGTAACTGCTCATAAAATAGCAGATAACAACCTTGTTCAATGTTAAATCCATTCCCTGTTATTGTTACACATTAATTGGCCAATTTGCTTTTTTTGGCTATATTGACATCATGGAGACAAGTTAATGTGTCCCCATGCTGGTTAATTCCCAATGTTCTGTTACTGGAGCCTCTCAGTTGCTGGGATAGTCCCAAAGCACAAGAAACAGAGGAGAGAGCTGAAGGTAAAAATAGAGCCAGCATCACAGAACATCTATGGATTCTGTAAGCAGGCACTTTGTGTCATCCCACTCTGCTCCTCCACATCTATAGTGGCTTTTAGAACAATTCTAACAAAGTCATTAATTGAAATGTTGTCCCTCAGGGTCAGAATTGTCAGTTTAGATTTCTGACAATTCAGGGTGTGCTATAAACACCCCTCACTGCTGCCATACTCAAAACACCAAGGATAAAAAAGCTCTACTGTAACATCTGTTGGGGTTGTTTGTAGGGCAGAACATTCCCTGCTCACCCTGAGCTCCACCTTTGGGCTGCTCCTGGGGGCAAGGATAGCAAATCCTGCTCTGATTGGATCTATGGGGACAAGAAGCTTCTCAGTATAAAACTGAGGCTTTGGCTTTTTGAATATGGTAATAACATGTTAATTGTCATGTTTTTCAGACAGAATAGGTCCCCCAGTTGCTGGGTCCCAGGTGAAGTTCACTCACAGTGTGTTTGAGAGTTACCTTATAAGCCTGTCGGACTCCTCCATTGTCTGCAATGTTTTCTCCTAACGTGCTGATGCCACTGACCTGTAAAAAAGAACAATTTCTGGTAAAACCAGCAGCTCTGAGAACCACAGGCTGAAGCACAGTCATACAACACAGACAGACATGTCTGGAGCAGAGGGAAGCAGTGACATCATGCTGGGGCAAGGAAGGAGAGGATGAAAATGAAAAAAATTAGAGGGTAAAAGCTGTAGATTAGAAGAGAGAATGTATATGAATGTAACATGAACAGGACTTGGGCAGAACACAGACCCTGGGCTTTCTGGGCTGCTCTCATATCTTATTTCCAGAGCAGTATTTGGGGTTGATGCTCTGTAGGGATTGCCTGTTCCCAGCCATTCTGCTCCTGCCCAAAGCCAGCAGGGTGGGGAGGGGTGGGTGTCACTCACGTTCTGCCCCCCTGCCAGCTCCCAGGTGTAGTTCCCGTACTGGTGCACCATGCACAGGGACTGCTCCTTGAAATGCAGCGCCGAGAAGTTGCTCCACCAGTCCAGCATGTTCCCATCTTTATCAAAATTCCTTCCTGCAGGGAAATCCAAGGGAAAAAAGCAAAGATTTCAGTGAGAGTATGTTGGAGCTGCTGTTCTTCCAGGGCTGCACCTGGGAAACTCTTTTGTGCTTTGGTTTAGGTGCTCAGAAATGTTTGTGGCCCGGTTGATTCTCTTTGTCATGAGGGAATGGATGAGATCGATGATGACCTCTGTTATTCCATGATTTCCTGCCCAGTCGGCAGCCCTGAATTCAGGTATAGCCCTAAAGCCTGGGTTTATTTTCAACTGGATTCCTACATGGCATTCAAGAAAGATGATAAAGTTCAATTTATTTCAGGCATTTGTGTTGAAAAACAAATCTCCTGGGATTTCCAGACACTGCTGACAACTCTTCTGTCCCAAGAATGTCATTCCCTGATTTCATTGTACTTCAGGAGCCCAGGTATCTGCTTGCTTTGTAATTCTGCTCTGATGCTGCTGCAAAAGTAACAGTTTTTCCCTGAGAATTGTAACTGCCTCCATTTATTTTTTTATATCTGCTCCTTTCTGGAGTGTCCTGCTTTGTTCATGAAACATTCCCTGCAAAACCATCCATGGAGTGCTCCCAGTGGGCCTGAATTGCTCCCAGGCAGGGATATGACCGTGTGTGCAGGGATCTGCAGTCCCAGCAGTCTGGCACTGCAATTCCTGACACTGGAAGGACTTTGAGCTGAAATAATGACATTTTCCAGGCGTGTCCTCACCGTTGTCATCGAAGCCGTGGGTGATCTCATGCCCAATGACCATCCCGATGCCCCCAAAGTTCAGGGCCTGGGGCTGGTGTTTGCTGAAGAAGGGGGGCTGGAGGATCCCAGCAGGGAAAACTGCAGAGAGGGAGAGAGACAGGGAGGGACCATAAGGTGGCTTTGTCTTTGCATCCTTGGCAGGCAGATTGTTTGCTTGGTGGAAGGGTCAGGAAGGAACATAAAATATAAAATGATTAGAAACAAGCTCATGCCTCCCGTGAAATTGTTTCTCTCTTGATAAATGGGAAATGACAAGTTAATAAAGGTTTAATTTGGCACATCTGCAGCTACAATATCACCCTGTTTGAGACCTGAGCATCATTTACATTAAGTTTAGCCTAATTTGGTCCATAATGTTTGCTGCAGTGAGTCAAGAACAAAATGTTTAGGAGCTGTCTTTTGGAGACAGGCACGGTTTGTGTCCAAGAGCCACTTTATAGGGGAGCTAATGGATGTTTTATTGCTTTATTTGGGTTAAGGAAAGGTAAGAAATCATCTGCTGGTACCAACAACATGCACAGGAGGGATTCCTACAGACACTAAGGGTACTTGACGTCATCAGGGCAGGGGGGCAGGAGATCTGTCCTGCTTCAGTCTGGAAGTTTTCTGTTGTGACTGTTGGCAGGTTGGGCTGTTTCCACTTCTGCCCTTTGCCCTGTGAGCAGGATTTAGTTGCCCACAGGGTCCAGTTGCTGCCTGGCCTAAAAAAGGCAGGGAGTTGTTCTTCTGGGGTACCTGTCAGCACCTGAGTAGCAGAACTTCCTGCCAGTCTGGGAATTTGAATAATCACTGCTAGGAGAAATTATCTGCTGTCTCTCCTGCTTGGGGTGCTCAGAGTTCAGCAGAGACTCTGCAGCCCCTGCAGGCTTAACCTGAGCTTCTGGCCACCTGCACCAGCTCAGGGAGTCCAGGGAGCCAGGCAGGGGCACTGTGCATTAGGCTTGAAGATCTTCTGTGCTCAGGACAGGGAAGGTGAGCCCTGCAGCTCTGCCACAACTCACACAGCTGATGTGTGAGTTAAGGGCACAGGCAGCTTTGCCTCTGGGTGCAGAGCTGCATTGCTGTGGGGATAAAGATGGTTCATTCATTCCATGCAGCTGTTTAGACCTACCTATCTGGTTCCTGTTGGGGGAATAGAATGCATTGACCACTGCAGCTCCAATTATCCATCTAAAAATAAACATTGCACACAGTTAGTCAGGATTTTTCTTTTTTCTTTTTTCTTTTTTTTTTTAAGGCATATAAAATAAGGAATATATATACTGATATATAAAGAAGTAGAATTTCCTTATAAGGATAAGGAAAATCCCATTAAGGAAATTATATAAGGGAAGGGTTAATGTAGGGAAGAAGGTGCATTGAGCACAGCTGTAAAGAAATCCTGATACCAGGAAATGCTTGGTGGCTCCTTTATGGGCACCTCTCATCCTAAACAATTCCAAGGTACAGTGAGAGATGCTTTTCCCCCCAATGTTGAACAGCGACACTGGTGTGGAATGTGGTGACTGTCACCAGCTCCTCCCAACACTGAGGTGGAGAATTTCCACGATATTGTTTCCCTCCTCCCCTCCTTGCTGGGTTTCAGAAAGGTCTGGCACTGCTTTTGCGTGAAGCAGTTTCGATGTCACTTCTGAATGTGAAACAGCTTGAGGAAGGATTAGAGATTCCAAGGGAACTGGATGGATTTCTGCTGCAAGAGCCAATGAACTACCTGTTTGATTCTTTGACTATCTCAGCCCCAAGCATTCTCAGCTGCCCACAGCATGACCTGAACACCCTCACCACTCATCCAGGATTTGGACTGGGCATGTAAAATGCTGGCTGGGAACTCACATATCTTGGTCAACTCTCTCTCGAAGTTTCCTCAAGCTCTTTTGGGCTCCGGCTCGCAGGTTTTCCAGGATGTTTTCAAAGTAATTGTATTCACTGAAGTTTAACTAAAGAAACAGAGCTCCAAGTATGTTAGTAAGCTGTGCAGAAAGAGGAACTCGTTATAACACTAAATGTATCCTCTAAATAATGGGTTTTGATTACATGGTATCAACTGAAAGTTGGCTCTTGACATGCATTTCTTTATTAATATGTTATTTTAATGTCCTTGGAAAGGACAGTTGTACAGGTATAAGAATTCCAAGGGGCAAGAAAACAAGTGCAGGCTTTTATCTTGAGCTACTTAGTGATGTGTGCACAGAATACTTACATTGGCATATTCCTGATCCAATTTTTCATTCTGATCTTCCAAAATATAATCTGGATAGCCAATTTGTTCTTTGATTGCCATTGCCTAGAAGAAAAGAATTGAATGTTTCCCCTTAATTGTGGCTTTTGTTGGTGTGTCATGGGTTTCTTTATGGAGTTTCAACACTTTATTGAATAGAATAGTTCATTTTTTTCCCTTGCTGTTGGAATGGTGCTGATGGTCCTAAGGTCAATGAAAAGTTTGAAATGTTTTCCTTGGGGGATTACATTGCCTCCAATTGCCATTATAACTGATGTGGACTACCAAAGGATTAAAAGGAAAGGACAATGTAATAAGATAATGCAATAATCAACATCAACGTCTTTCCTCTCTTTTGTAGGGGAACTGGAAATAGAGATGCTACAAAATTCCAAATATTTCATATTCATAAGGGAATACTGAAATTCCTTGTTATCTCTGACCTTCTCCCGAGCTTTCTCCTTGGATGCCTCATCCATCCACTGTAACTCATCCAGAGTCTCCACGAACACTTCGCGGATCTTCTCTATTAAATCTCGGACCTAAAGGTGAACCAGGAAGACATGAATCATTTACATGGTTTACATTTCCCAGGCACAGCTAAGGACAGGCAAAGAGCTTCCTGCTGAAGGATGATGCTCTAAACCACAGCACTCAGCATTTAAAAGATCATCATAAATGAGTTCTCTTTCCTTCAGGCTCTTGGCTGGGGGGTACCTTTCACAGACAAAGCAGTTTGGTAGCTCAGATGGAAGGGAACGGGCTCTGTGGGCATGGTGGATGTACAGTAGTATGAAGGGTAAACTACATACCATCCTCTTGCTCTCACCAGCAAATGTCTCCCGGACATACATCGCTCCCACCGCGTTCTCCATGTTGTTGTTGACGTAGCTCACGCACTCCCTCCACCGCGCCTCCTCCAGCGTCGTCCCGTAGAGAGCCTGCAGCACCAAACACAGCTCTAGCCCTGCCTCTGCACCTCCTAATCCTCGTCTAATGAGCACATTAGCCCAAGACAAAGGTTTCCATCGCTGCTCCCGGGTTCATTTGGGGATTACATGGCATAATCATGGAGTTGTGGGATGGCTTGGTTGGGAGGGACCTCAAAGCTCATCTAGTTCCACCCCATTGCCATGGTTGGTGTGTCCACAAGGACTTGTTTTGGAGCTGTTGGGCTCTCTTCCAGCACTGTGCTCCCTGGGAAGAGAGGAAATACCTTCCTGTAGCTGGCCCGAGCGTCCTTGAAGCGCCGACTCAAGCTGCTGACCCGGTCGATCACCAGCCGCCAGATGAGGTAGTTCTGGATGGTGCTGTGTGGGAAAGCAGAGCTGAGCTTAATCCCTGTAAAACCAGCACCAGTGTGGGCAGCCAGAGGGGGAGGGGGTGTCTCAGTTTTGGTGGAGATAAGGAAGCAAGGGATTGCTGCCAGTCATGGGGCTCACAGCATCTGCAGGTGATTGTTCCCATTCAACTGGAACTGCCCAGCCTGAGGACTGGACTGTCATGTCTGGTCAGGGCTTCATTTCTTATGGGTTTTCCTTCTAGAATGTGACAAGGCCTAAGCCTGGGATTTGTCTTTTTGTTTCCCATTTAAGCTTTTCTAAGCAAGCAGCAGGTGAGACACTTGGAACTGAAACACTTTGAGACTCCAAGACCTTCAAAGACATTTCCCATATTTTACAGGGGTGTTGTGTTCGTCAGAGAAGCTTTGGCAGAACTAGAAAGGGGGTCCAATAATTGAAATTTCCACTATATTTCTGTAACTTTTGAGTGTATATTCTCCATTCTCTTTACCTTGCTGAGTACTTGGAGATAATTGCTTTCAGCTCTTGCAGGTAGGGCATGCCATATACAACCACCTCTTCTTCGGGGTCAACTTGGACACTTACTGAAGACATGACACCTTGGATGAAGAAGGTCCAGTTAAATTCCTAGGCAGACAGAGAGACATATCAATGGTGGGTGTTCAAGTGCCTTATAACAAGACTTTCTACAGTTCTATGTATTTGAATGTAGCTGTAGGGCTGTTCAGTAGAAAAAAAGCTTTTTAAGAGACTCTGAAGACAAGATTAAGAATGGGATTGATTTTATACCTCTTTCTTGAATCACTGATAAATTCACAAAGCTGCTTCCAATTTCCATTGGAATTAAGAGACTGAAAGTATGAGGCTGCTCATTAAGCACTTACATTCAATGCAAACTTCTCCTGTAGCTCTGTTAAGGTCATTTTGTTGTACAACAAGGTCACATCGTGCCTTTCCTCTGCTGGGGTGGTTGCCTGAAGACATTCACAAGGTTATTACTGAAACCCACTGACAGGAATACCAGTGGCTGAAATCACATGCATGGGCAAAAATACACACTCAAACCATTTGCAAATAAACCATTTTTTCTGGGGAGAAAGGAAGCTCATTTGATGGTGTCCAGTGCTGCTTTCTAAATTTCAGTGCAGGAACTCTGGTCCCTGCTATTCAATAATGTTTTAGTGACATGTGGAGCCAGGTGGTTCCCTCTGTCCTCTTTAGAATGGCAGAATAAGCTCTGGGAGACTTTTAGGGTGCTGTAGATTTCTAAGGATGCAAGGGGAGTGAGCCCTGGTGTTATCACAGTGTATGTTTAGCAGAAGATGGATTATCCTGCTTTAGAAGAGTTCCAAACATAAATACAGCTAGGATGGAGCAGCACACAGCAGTGTACTCAGCAGACAATTAGAGACACAGGCTCTGATTTCTGGGCTGCTCATGGCACAAAAAGCCCTCCTCCCCCTGTCTTGCAGGCTATGGTTTTTCTGTAAGAGCCTCTTCCCCTTCACCCCATGTCCCCCAAGGTCCTGAGAAGTCCTTGTTCTCTGTACTCACGTTTGCAATCTCTGTTTCAAGCTCCATGACCTTTGCCATTTCCTCTTGGACAAAGGAGTCATCCCTAGACACGTTCTTGTCTTCCCGGATCATTTTGGCAATGGTGATCATGAACTGCAGATAAGCTTCTCTCACCTGCACCAGGAAGCACAGGGTGTGTACAGTACTGTGTATTTTTTGTCCTAGAATAGGTACTCCTGCCACACCTTGGACCTCAGTTCAGCCTGGAATACCCCACAGGGCAGTTGCCATCCTCAAAACACCCTCTGTGCTTCCCTGTGCAATCCAGCTCTCTGGCATTCTGAGCTAGAATTGCTGCTTGAGCAAAGAGAAGGCTTTGAGTTGCTCTGTGGGAACAGAGATCCCCACCAGCCAAAATCCCAGGGTGAATGTGGAAGGTTTGAGTTCTCTGAGCGTAATACCCCAAATCCTCTCAACTCTGCTTTAACTGCCTGAGAAAAGCTCTGTCTCAGACAGTTCCCAGCGACACCTTTGCTTTATTTCTGGTGGGAGGTTCTGACTGATTTTTGCCCTGAAAAGCTATTTGGCTGCTGAGGGAGTGCTGAGTCCCTGGTACAGGAAAACTTAATGTTGCCTGTTTTTCTTGCACACTTTTCTTCCTTCACAGACCTTGGAAAGGAGATAAACACAGTAACTGTTGTGAAGTTGGGTCTGGGCACTTACAGGATGAGGATTTGTGGTTTTAGGCTGAACGCTGAGCCCTTAATCAGGCCAGACTCCCCCAGGCCTCAGGAGGAGCTTTGCCAAAGGATGCTGGACTAAGCACAGGGGGAGTTTGGGTCATCAGAGCTGGGTCATTGTCTGGGGGCAGCGAGCTGGTAAATAGCAAATAAAAAGGGGTTGTGTCTCCTTCTTAGTCATTAGGATTAAAAACACAGCCTCGGCCACGCCGCTTTATGGCTTCAAATTAAAGCTGTATCGAGCAGAGCTGCTTTCCTTTTGCTAATTTGGGATTGTCTCTGCACTGTACCTGATTTTCTCCCTCCCATAAGTCAGTCTACATCTGACCTTCATGAACCAATGCATAAACATCCCTCTCTTGTGCTGTAACTGCTGCTGTACAGGTGCAGGGCAGAGTCCTGGTCCTGCAGCTCCCAACACGGCTACGAGGAGATGGCTTTGTTAAGGGGCCCAGAAGGAGTGGGAACAACCTTGTATAAACCTCACAGGGCTGTATTTAAGCTATATTATATATGAGAATATAGTCAAATACACTGAAGCAAGAAGCAAATTCTTCCCACTGATGTTTTCATCTGCCTTTACAACCACGAGACAAAAGAGTCTCAAATGCTGATTGTTGTCCCTCTGTTTTCCCTTCCATTCTTGTTAGGAAAATTGGTTTGATGTTGGGCTGCAAATGCTCTTTGTTAGCATGACATAATTGAGGGAGATTCAATGTACTAAAGCAGTATTTTCATCTTGGAAATGGATAAATTATCTGGCTCTGTTTGCAGCAGCTTTCTGTGTATTTACAGAAACAGTGTTTTTGCACAATCAGTGTTTTTGCCCTGAGCACTGGCAGAGAAAAGCAGCTAGAAAATCATCTCTCACAATTTTCATGTAATTCTGCAAAAAGGGTAGAGCAGATTCTCATTAACTGAGTATCAGTGGATTTAGGGGGAGATATAAGGGAATCCAAGACAACCTGCACTGAAGATGTGAACCTGCCCTCCAAAATTAGAGACTGTTTAAGATATAAAACATGATTTTATTTTCCCATAGTATCCTTTATGAATTGTCCAGTTCTGTGGAGGCTTGATATTTATGCAGTTCTTCAGTCCTTTTGCAAATGTTACAGAATTTTGGTATAATTAGGAAAAAATATAGCAATGAATGTCACTATCTAATTCAGATTGTTACATGCCATGAGGATTCACATATTTGAGGTTTTCAGAGCACAGGGATAAGCAAGGAAGTTGTTTTAGTGGTGTATAGTGAACAAATTTCAAGGAATACTCACTCTTTGATAGTTGCCCCCATTAAAGTAGTAATCCCTGGATGGCATTCCCAAGCTTGGCTGGTCAATCTGTAGGAAAACATTTCTCTGGTTAGTGATGAACAGGAACTGGGGTTGTCCAAAGGAGTCCTTGACAGGCAACACAAAATACTGCATTTTCCATCCTTCCAGTGCTGGAATAACACTATTGCCAAACAGCCAGAGAGTTTTGTCTCCCTAAGAACTGAGGAGAAATGGCAGGTACAACTTCTGTCTCTGGATTTTTAGGGAAGGACAGGATGGATCTTAGTGTGGGTTACTGAGCAAAATCTTTTAGTAATCACTGAGATCCCAGAATAAATTTAAGCAACTTTTCTAAGTTGCTTGACTTGAGGGCTGGACTTCCTGCAGAACCACTCATGAACAAACTCTGAAATATTACTCACGTATTTTAAACCCATTCCTTCCTGCTATATATTAAACCTCACCACGATTTGTCCCAAGAATTCATAGCCCTTAAATGCTGTAAATCAGCAAAATTCCACTGATTTTTTTTTCTTTTACCGAAACCAAAATTACGCTGCCATAAAAGGTTTCCCAGGATGTCTTTGAGACAGGGCTGTCACTTGGGGTGCAGAGCTGCTGCCTGCATTTTGCCAGTGTTGTGCTATGGAAAGCTCATCTGTCTGCAGTGTAAATAGCTCTCCATTATGGCTCTGGGATATAAATAATCCCCTGTCATTTTTGGCTTACATAAATGATGTGTCTGCTGGAGTCCCGGTCATCGTTCCACACGAACATGTCGATGAGGACACGTTTGTTAAACCTGGAGTTCATTATGGAGAGTTTTTCTTCCATGCTCCAGCTTGGCTCTGGGACATAAAAGGGAGAATAAACACCATTTATCCATCTGTGTCAGGACTGATGGAAGCTGTACAGTTTGCTGTGCTTAAAATCGTTTAGATCTATCTATCTATCTATATATATGTTAAATATATGTGACACCCTGACTTCTGTTTATGAAATAAAACTGAGAATGGAGGATTTAATTCAGTGTCAGTGACCTCTTTGGTACAGTAAATAGTTCTGGCTGTACATTACTGAACCCTTTCAGGCCCAGCATTACCTTTGGTCTTGTTCCAGTCTGCAGAAGCCACTGGCCAATCTCCAACCATCCTTAAGGCCTCTAGCAGAGGCAAAGAATCTCGTTGCTCTATAAGACCTGAGAGAGAAAAGACAAACACTATATCTTTTTCAGAGAAAAACAGGTAATGGGCCAAAAAGTTTAAATCTGAAACTGAGTTTGTCATAGACCAAAATAAGGCACACCATGAAATCATCTGTCTCCTGCATTAGCCTTCAGAAAAGTAATAAAAATACTTCTGTGACTCCAGTGCTGATTTTTACTGAGTTGGCTTGGAAAGGATGAACTGGGACAGGTTTGTGCATTCTGAAGGGAAGGTTTTCTTTCCATACCCATCCTCCATCCTTTCCACATCCCAGATTTGCACATTAAGCCTCAGTGATGTGCCAAGGCATCTTCATCCACCTGAAGATGAGCTTTCCAGGCAAGGCCACACAGATTAGACAGATATTGACTGGACTTAACAGAACCCTGGTACTTCTGCACATTTAGTATTGAACAAGAGAATCAATGAACAAGAAGAGACTCACTCTCATTCATGCACGACTTGTAAAGGATTTTGGCTTTTTGAAATGCCTCTCTGTCCCCTTGATCTGAAGTCTCCAGCACACCTGGGGAAGGAACCACTGCCATGAGATTTCTACCCTGCAGAGCTTTGATCATTTCACAGAAATCCCTGAGAATTCAGGGCTATGATAAACACTTGTGTCTGTAGGCTGCAATTACTGGGAAACTGGAGAGCCCTTTAGAGGAGCTATTAATGGCAAAAGTGTCAGGAGGGAGGATGTGCAGGAAGCTTGTCCTGCTCCTTTTGAAGTTGGTACCAAACCACCTATGGCTCATTTTTAGTGGGAACATGATGTTCCCACAAAATGGGTGTAGAAAGAGATGCAGAGATTAAAGGACCAGAGAAAAATAAATCCCAATTCACACTTCTCTCTGCAAAATTATTTCTCTGTGTAATGTGGAGTCAGTAATATCTGAGACCAAACAGAGGTGTGTGTGGAGAGAGTCACCTCATTCCTACCTTTCAGGATGATCTCCAGCTCGTCTCTGAGGATGTCAAAGATGCTGTACCTGGAGCTGGTCTCTGGGATGACGTGCCTGCTCAGCCAGCCCCCACAGGCATACTGGTAGAAGTCCTTGCACGGGTCAGCTGTTGGGTCCATGTTCTGGATTATTCTGGCAGCTGAGTATCAGAATTGGAGAGCTGAATTCCACAGTAGACTCTGGCACTACTCTAGACTGGCAAGGAGCTGCTTGGCAGGACTCATTCCTGTGTTTTATGACTTGAAAGGTCCCATTTTCTGCTTAAAAATGCAGGGAAGCATCTGAATGGCAGAGCAGCCCTCCCCCAGCACAGTGCTCTGCAGGTGTGGAGGTGCTGCCCAGGGCTCCCCTGGGCTCCAGCTTAGGGACCTGCCTGAGAAACCAGTGTTTCCAGGGGGGACTTGGGAACATCCCTGCTGGAGTCTCACCTCTCTTGAGTGTAGGTGCCAAAAATAAGAAGGTGAAGATGTAGAATGCATTCACTGAGAGAAAATTGAGTCTAAAGGGATTCTTTTCATACTTAGATAGAGACTGTTGGTCAATCCATGTGCTTGTGGCTCAGGCCAGAGAGCTGGTGGCCACGCTGGCAATTTTCCTGTGCTACTTGCATATGAATGATACTCCTTGCCCAAGGGGAATCTCATTCTTTTTCAACTTCTTCAGCCTTAAAGCCTGAATTACCTTTTAGTTGGGTTCATACCAATGCATAAAACATCCCCTGAGCAATAATCCCTCCCAGTGACCTCCTTACCTGCTGTCACACATCCAGGTGTGGTGCATATGTTGCCCGAGTTGGTGCCATAGTGACTTCCTGCAGGGAGAGGAACAAGAAAGCAGATGGAATTGGTTGTTTTGGAAGGAAATTGCCACCAAAGTCACTCACCAGAGCCCAGTCTCAGTGACAGCTCTGCTTGGTTTGAGGGCAAGTGAGTGAATATCAGTGCCAGTCAAAGATATCAAATGAGAGCTGTGAAGGAATCTTTTGTCTGGAGATTTATGAAGAAACTTTATTGGCAGCAGCATTACCACAGTCTTGACAGGGAGTTTTAACTCTCCTGGAAGGAGAATAAGACCACTTTTTCTACCTGCTGCCTCCACAGGCTTTCTGACGCAAACTGAATCTACAAGATCCCCTTCTAGACCATCTACTAAGATCTACTAACAAAAGTTGATACTTTCCAACAGGATTAGCCATTTTTAAAACTTCTTTTTGACCCTTACACTGGGGATGTTGGCATAGAAGAGTTACTGAAAACCTCCTTTCAATGAAAGCAAGTGCTTTACATGAGAGCAAACAAGATTACAGTAATTCAGAGAGAAATAAAACAGTGGGGAAGAAAAGAGGGCTTTGAAGTTCATCAGTGGAAGCGACATAAAAAGCCCCCACTGCGATGGGAGCTCAGCTGAGCACATCGTGCTGTGTGGGAGCACATCTGCATGAGAATAACTGTGTGGCTGGGGTTGGGCTCTGGCCACTGAACACGGGCTCAGCAAAATACATGCAAAACATGAAGCCTTTTTTATTCTTATTTTTTGGGGGGGTGTTTGTGTCAGCGATTTGGGGTTTTTTTGTACTGGACAAAACTAAGCCAAATTTGTGGAGTTTCCTAAACTCTCTATTAATGAAACATTTAGCAAAATCAAACCTAAAAGCTCAGGGTATTTCCAAGAAAAAGAAATAAGGGGTTTGGGAAGGGACAGGAGCAGTTGAAAGGCAAATGGAAACTCTCCATAAAGGAGCAATAGCAAAGGGCAAGGTGAGAAGGAAATCCCTGTTCTACAAGAGTGCTGTGCTTTTCTTTGTTTCTCAGTGACCAGGCAGGACTCAAATGAAGCCTTTTTTCTTATTTACTTATTTTTAATCAAAGCTCCTCTCTAATAAAACCTGACAATGTCTACCTTCAGTTTCCAGAACCCAACTGCTTTCAGCAAGGCTCAGACTCCCCTCCCTTCCCAAAGCCCTGGTGACTGGGAAGCTGTAACTGAGCTGGATAACCAGGGAAGCCAGAGCTCTGAAACTCTGCCACGAACCCAGATCATGAGAAACTGCTGAGGGGCTCTCGGTTTACCTTGGAAAGGGTCCCCTTTGTTCTTCTCTCAATTATGTCCTGTATTCCTCAGTGCCTTTCCTGACACAGAACCAACCCCATCTGGCTGAGGTGACCTGCACTGCCCTGCTTTGCTTTACAATAGATTTGTTAGGTCTTTGGCCACTTGACTGAGGGTCTGTCACCTGCACCTTCAAATAACTGCAATCAAACATAAAATGCACCTTCTGCAGTCTCAGTGAGACAGTGCTGCACTTCATTTTCTCAAATTCCTCTGCTAAAACAAGAGCCCAACTTTTCAGTGTAAATACAGGTCATTCTCTCTATGTTTATTTTCCTCCCTGGTTAGCCATTCCTGGTTGAGTTACAGTGACACAGAGGCTGCTGCTTTGACATCCATTTCAGTTTGATACAGCATCATCAGAGAATTGATCACGGAAGATAAGTATAATGGAGCTAAATAAAATTACCTTGGCTGTGGGACTGCTCCAAGTGGAAGAAAATGAGGGAAATTTAGCACTTCAGATGCCATTTCAAAGGTGAACTGCTCAGCTGAAGGACAGCAGAGCTGGGACATGCTTCAGACCCCTCTGAGCCCACTGTGGAGAATTTTATTGTCTTAATCTGACTTTACAAGAAGCCACTGCACACTGTCATGTTCCCTGGCCAGCAGCAGGAGGTAAGAAGGACTTCTGAGACATGTGAAGCTCTGCAGTCCCCTTCAGCAGCTCAGCTTTTGAATGATGATATTTTATTTTGATTTTTTTTTAAAATACAAGTTGCTTTTCACAGCCTTCACCGAAGCTCCTCTTTTAGACAACAAAAGCGAAGCAAATCGTTCTGTGGGGCTCTGGAGCTCACAGCTTGTGTTCCGTGTTTCCCCACTGTGCATTCTGAGCAGCACAGATGGCTGGGGATGGCACATGTGGGAACAATTAGAGCCACAGTTGTCACCATGTGGGAGCTTTACCTCCCAGCACCTTCCCTGTTCCTCAGATCTCCTCTCTGGAAGTGCTGTTGGCACTGCAAGCTGCCCTTTTTGCTATTAAAACAGCAAATTGTTTGCAACAAACAACATCATTGCCAAATTCAGGTTTTCTTTGTTAGGGAGGGCGGTCTGTGCCAGGTGTCAGTGTCTTCAAAAGGAGTCCAGAACATGAGGGTTTAGTTTTATTCCACCTTCAGTAGGATTTCCTCCCTACAGGCCTGGCTGAGCCAGAATTTCTTGTGAGAATCAGCAAATTGAGTATTTGGCCCTTTTGCAGCCCTGCAAGTCCTCTCACTCCACATCAGTGCTCAACATTCATGTAGCTCCATCTGACTATGACTGAGAAGGGAACTGGGGAGGCAAAAATGAAGGAAATCTCAGTGAAACAAGACATTACAGGACCAGCAATTAGGTGAGGATGGAAGTTGTCTGTAACTAAGCTGCCTGAAGAAGTTGCTGACTGATTTGATGTGTCAGCTACAGTAAGTGTTGAAATGTTCTTCAGACTGCAACCTTTCCAACAAGTGCTGAGATTTGGAGTTTGGTAAATATTTGTAGAGCGTAGCTGAGAGGGAGCTGTGAAAAGGCTCGGAGATGTACGAGTGGGTGTGATGGAAAGATTGAGAGCGTGGTGTCTTCAGGTCCAAACCCCAGTGACTTCAGTCCTGTCTGCTTCCTTTGCTGTGATCACCCAGATATTACTCCCTTCTTCCTATATTTTCTTTTAGCTTATTTAGATGAGGTTTTCTGGATATGAAAACTTCCTTGGATGTCAAGCGTCCCCAAACTGTCTACAACTGTACAACTGCACTGCTGTGAGAGCTTCAGTGTTTTGGTTGGCTGGGAACAGAGATAAAAATCCCAGTCAGCATTAACAGAACTGTAGGAATTAGTGCTGTACCCAGAGGCCTATTCCATGCACCACTGTGCTCTTCTGTGAGAGCAGAACAAAAATACTCTCCCTGAACCACAAAGCCTATATATGCCTCTCTATATAGAAAAGGAGATAATGTAAGGCAGGACAGGGAATCCTCTTAAATTTCTGATTTAACGGTCTACTTGAATTTCTAATTGCTAGCTCAACAGAATTATTTGTTAGCAGCTGGGTAGTGCCATCCTGATCAAGGGTGCACAAAGATGAAGGGGCAGATCTGAATGTGCTCTTAGTGAACAATCCAGCATCCCATCCACATTTCAAAATTAACATCTGAGTGAAAATAGAAAAACAATCCTGGGGTAACATTCTTGGTTCTATCACATGAATGCTGCTCCTGTTACTATGTGGGATTTATGTTATACTAATTTGAGCCATAAGTGCTTTTCCCTTGGTGAGTCTGAGACCTCAGGCTTTTGGCTGAGCTTTGGGAATGGGCCCAGGTATGACAGCAAAACTGAACCAAGGGGAGCACTGGGACAAAACCAGCAAACAAAAAAGTGTTTCTCCTGCAGGAACAGCCTGAAGAGCTCTTACTGCCTCAGTTTTGGACCCAAATAGGGCATGCAGACACTGACCTAAAAGGGTGTAGGCTGAAGTGCCTCTGCTCAATTCCTGCCTGGAATTTCCTAAAGCTGGTGGCTGCTCCAGGGTGTGCCCACACCTGGGTGTCCCCTGGTGCAGAAGGTGAGCTGTGTGTGCCCAGAGGGCCCAGAGGCACAAAGGGGCTCCTGTCAGAGCTGAACACCCTCTGTTTGGGTGGGAGGAACCAGCACAGGACAAGCAGCACATCAGCTCTGCAGTGCCTGGCACTCCTATTGCCCAGGGATGCCTGAACCTGGGAAACAACTCCAGGGAAAGTTTAATTGCAGGTACCAGCCTGCAAAATATTTAGATTTTAGGCATGTTTTCTTACAGATAAGACTTTCAGTAAACAAACATAACTGGCTTTACATGCACAGACTCTTTCCATCGGTTTGGATGAGACCAGCATTTGGCCAAATATTAACCCCTGAATTCTGGATTGTCTGAACCCAAGAAGGAAGATGAAGCACAGATTTCTCAAATCCTTTATGCGTTCAGGCAGCAAAACCCTGCATAGCTCAGTACTTGATACAGAAACTCCTTCTCTAGGACCTTTCTCTGGGGAATTCTTTTCCTCCCATCTCCTGAGCTGACAGAATAAACTTTCTGATGAACTTTATGAATACCAAATGCTCAGATTTCATCTAATGTTCAAGTGCTGGTAGCAAAAGGAGTAAACAATAAAAAGGCTTTTCCCACGAGTTATTGCCCAGAATTGTGCAGTGTTTCCCTTACAAGTGTTGAAAATGCAGTTCCCTGCAGCAGGGGGGCAGAGACAGGGGAAGGAGGCAGCAGTGCCTTGCTCCACTTTTGCTATTCCTGCCTTAGTTTTATTCTCCAGTGTTTTAGCAAAGATGCCAATCCAAGAGGCTTTAATGGAAGTGACAAACACAGGGCGATGCTGCTCCCAATCATTTGATGTTTCACAGGATTTTAAAGTGGGACTTTGCACTTGGTGTACTGATGGGAAAACTTCAGTTTTAGTGCTCTGCAGTTGAAATATTTAGGCAAAACACCTCAAAATAATGTGTCTCAGTGTCAGGCCCCTGGTAAGACATTTGCATTAAAGTCACTGAACCAAATCACACTTAGAGACCCAGCTGCCTGATGGAATATTTAGAAAGTCTCCCTTTCCTCAGCAGCAAGTGGCAATTTTTTTAAAGCTTTCACATCGTAATAAGCAATTTCCCCTTTAGAGAGATTGTTTTAAAAATTGTTTCAAAGCAGCTGTTCCTTTAAAAATCCTCACAATGATGAATCTTGGCTTGTGCTTCTATAAAATAAGGAAATATCAATCTTTACACACAGACACACACCTTCCCTCTAAACAGCGCATCATCTTTGTCAAAACAATGCTGAAGTCAATCAAATGCATAGAATTCATTAACAGCATAGAGTCTTACATCACATCATTTAAAAATTAAGTAAAATCCAACATAATCTCTGTGCATGAGCTGGCAACAAGGGCAGAGACAGCCACGTCCTGGCAGAGGTGACCTCCCTGTCCCCCCTGGATTTTTATTTTCATTTAGCTCTTAAAAAAAAAAAAAAAGAAAAGAAAATAAAAAAAAAAGAATTTTAT
>JAWWEE010000052.1:4515124-4578390 GCA_035221455.1 Xenops minutus | reverse complement strand
AAGCTTTAATTTAAAAATAACAAAAAAAAAAAAAAAAAGCCAACACAAAAAAACCCCAACCTAACGACAAAAAAGCAACACAAAAAAAAGAAAAGAAAAGAAAAAAAAAAAAGACTTTTATGCTGTTTGCAGAGGGAAGAGGAGGATTATTCCCAGGGTCCCAGGGTCTTACCTCTGCTGCTGGCATAGAGGATCACCAGGGCGACGGCAGCACAAGTCATGAGGAGCAGCAGGACAGCCAGCCCCATCGCCACAAAGCTCCAGGGCGTCTTCCCAGATTTGGTCGATTTTTCCACAATATCCATTTGACTTTCTGATTTCCCCATTATTGTAACTCTAAATCGGGGAGGGTAAGAAAGAATTAACAGCGCAGCTAAGCCAGCGTAGGGATAAATGCAGGGAGAAAGCAGGGAGAAAAAGGAAGAAGAGGGGGGGCGGGGGGTAAAAAAAAAGGCAAAAAGAGAAAGAAAAGTTCCAAATTATTACATGTATTTGTCCATTTGATTGTCCACAGATTTGCCAACCTCATTCTCCATCTCCAGAGCTGTGTGTGCCCACCGAGGGGCTGCGCTGCACTGCCTGCCCCGGGCTCTCCGCGATGCAGCGCCACAACTTCAGGAGCCTCTTTGGGAAGTGTGGAAAAGTCTCATGACCGGGTTGGGCGACTCCTTTCTCCCCAAGAGAGAAGGAGGGGTTGGGGGGAACCTGCCGCCTTCCACCCCGCGCTCCCAAAGTGTCTCCTCCGGTGGGAAGAGCTCCCTCCGTGGCTCCGGCCGCGCTGCGGAGCCCCGTCAATAGCCGGGCGATGCGCCCCGCGATCCTTCCCGCGGCCGCTGAGCGGGCTCTCCGCCACGGATGGAGGCTCTGCAGCGTGGGAAGCTCGCAGGACACGCGTGGGCTCCCAGGTGTGCGGGGGGCTGTGCCCTGCAGCCCCTCGGAGCCATGCCCGGCGCTGGCAGCTCAGCCGTGCGCCCCTTCCCGGCTCCAGGGAAAGAGTGGGAAATGGGAAAGATCCCAACGCCGGGAAGCGGAGGGAGGAGGGGTTGGGTTGGAGAGGGGCTGGAGCGTCCCCCCACAAATCCCTGCTAGCCCTGGAATGGCACAGGGGAAGGGGGAAACCCACGGAAAGCGTCCGGCGGCTTTGGGGTGTGAGATGCGGGAAGGGGATTTAGAGGTCGCTGCAGGCAACGCACCCCGTTCCTTTATGCGGCTGCTGGGGAGTGTGGCTGGTGATAACGGGGAAAGGCAAAGCAGCCTTTTTGGGAGGCATGTGGCTTCCCTTGGGGGTTATTTTACTCTTCCCCAGAAGTGGCTTTGGAATGAGGGCGAAGCAGGTTGGTGTCTGGGGGGTTTGTCACTGAGCTGCCCTGCGGAATGGGCAGGTTGTGCCTCTCCCGACCGGCACTCCGAGCTGTGTGTGCTCGGGAGGAGGTGCTGAGAGAGGGATTCCTTTGGCAGTCCTCTTTGGGAATGTACACACAGTGTTCCAAGGGTAGGAAACAATGAACACCAGTTTCTTCTGCCAGGAGTCCAAGTCTCTTCTCCCAGTCGGGGCTCTGCCTCAAAATCCCTGGGAGAATTTGCCTTTTCCCCCCCCCAGTGTCATGTTATCTCGGGCTTCTGTCGAGTGTGAAGGCAGCTATTCTCATCCCCCCAGCTGAGGAGGAGGATGAGAACACAGGGATCTGAAAGGCACGTGCAGATCCTGCCTGTCCATATGGGAGAAATAGCTGCAGAAGGCAAGGTCACGCTTAAGGACTAAACTATACATTTAATGAAGATTTAAGTGATCTCTCATTTCTGTTTGCAGAAAGTTCTATGATTGAAAAAAGACTTGTTTCCCGTGTATGTGACGACTCCTTATTGCTGAGCAGTTTTACTGGTACCTGACAATGTGGGTGGCTCTGAGGAGGGTCCACCTGGGTGAGGTCCATAACACTGCAATGGGCTGGTGTTTCACAGCTGTTAATGTAGTTATTTTTCTGAGATTGAATGTAGTTATTCTTGTACAATGGCTATAAGATGCTGTAGGGTATTATTTTGTCCATTTTGGAGGTGGGAAGTCAAGATGCCAAGAATCCAAGAGCTTCATTCTTACTGCTGTGCTGTAAGAAAGTAAAAAACCCAACCCAAACCAAACAACCCTTCTGTGTGAGGAGAAGCAGCAGTATCTGCAAAGGACATGTTTACAGAATCATTAATTTTGATTATCTTGAGCAACTTCATGTGGTCACTGAAATAGAGCAATCCATCATCTTGGCAGTGCAGCAAGGTCCCTGTTCTGGTCACTGCTTCGAAGAGGACAGACCTGTTTTGGTTTCTGACAGTCCTGGGATCACCTTGCAGCCTCTGTGGCAAAGGAGACTTGATGCTGCAAAGTGGAATGGGGTTGTTTTGTTATTTACTGTTTCCTAAATCTCACATTCAGCTGAATTATTCATTACTTATTCGCTGCCTGCAGAAATTTTCATCTACTGCTCTTTCACCTGCTGGTTCACTCCACAATCCATCAGCCCCTTCTTTGACAGAATAGTTCAAAAAGCCTAATCTCTCTTCCAATACAGAGAACGTGGACACTGATCTGGGGAATTTTTCTTGCAGAAACTGAGAAACAGTGGGGGTTTTCAGTTCTTGGAAAACATCCTCTTTCCCCAAAGCAGAGTAGACTCAAAACATATGAAGCAATGAGGCCTTTGCTGTTTGGATTGGGCTGCTCTGAAAGGATTTTTTCCCTTTTTGCTTACTTTGTAACTTTGTGAAGGAGGTTCTCCTGTTACTGGAATTTGGATGTATAAAGAGTTCGCAGTGGCAGGCTTACGGTTTGGAAAGAGCCTCAAATCAGAGATTTTTACACTTGGATCCTGGAGAGATGGTGCTGGAGTGGCCAGACTGGATGACTCCCTCCTTTTAGGAAGGGTTTACTGGGAACTTTCGGACCCCACATATGAATATTTACTAAAAAAGTGCTTCCTCAGGCACAAGGCTCCCCAAAGCACACAAAACTGCTGCAGTTCCTGAAAAGAGAGAGGGAGCTGCTCTGGAGTTTTGTGCAATGCTTTTGTTCTTGGGAAAAATTCTCAAGGTTGGGAGGAATTTATGATCAGAGAGTTCCAGCCCTGGACAGCAAATAATTGAGCTGGTGCCTCACTTGCCTGGGAGACTGTAGTTGAATGTTTTTGCTTTCATGTTTCCCCTGGAGAATCTGGAATAGCCATGGTTATACCTGGGACACTGCCCTGGGAGGATAGGATTCAAGAATAATACTGTCTTGCTCAGGAGTTTGGTTGCTGTGTCTTAGTTTTCACAATGTTACATTGACCTGCAGTTCTCCCTTTAAAAGGAATTGATTCTGAAGATAGAAACTGTGAAAAGTTGTTCAATTTTCTTCCTCTGCATGTTTGCTTTACTATCAGAGATTGTGCCTCAAAAGCTCTGTGCTTATGAGAATATATTACCTAATATTCCTATAACATATATCTCTGATATTCATCTATGAGAAGATATTACCTCATTTAGTTCTCTGCCATCCAGAGGTTTTGCACAGTCTTGAGTCTCAGTATTGATGTAATTGAATGTTCTGGGTCATCTGAATAGATGAGCCCCTGGTTGCTGCTCTGTCCAGGAGGGCGGTGATTTCCCAGCCAGAGCTCTGGGGTTCTCCTGCAGGTGTTGAACAGCTCCATCAAATGTATAAACACCTCGGTGTCCTAAAGCAACCAAAGCCAAAGAGGACGTGGCAGCATCTTTAGTAAGATGTGTCTTAAGTGTTGTTACCATGGAAACAAGGTCTCCATCTCTATCTCTTACACTCCTTAGAGACTGATCCACACTGAGGTGGGAGGGGAAATCACATACCTCTGGGTGTCAGGGTTTGCTGTTTGCCCTGAATCCTTTCCCTGCAGAAGAAGTCCCATATATGTTGATTTTAGGCAGTCTTGTGTCAGGGAAAGTGCAATACCAGCTCTGTAATCACTTGCATGTGAACTGCAGGTTCCAAAGGACCAGTTCCTCTGTGTGTGAGAGGCAGAGGGATGGAGAGTAGCTCCAAAACTTCTCAGAGACTGCTTAAAACCTCTTTTATTGTTCACCTTTTTGGTTTTAGTACAAGGAACCCTGACTCTGGAAAGAGAGCTCTTATCTGTCATGCTCTATGTTTCAATGTCCAGGTTACACATATACAAAGATGTATTTCTTCTGCTTATATGAACTAACCTAATTGGGAAAACTCCAGGATTTATAACATGTGTAAAATGGTCAGATTCACAATCAACATCACTAGTTTTGTTTAGGAACCAGAACAGTGTCCACTATTCCAGCAGTCGGATGTTAGTAAATGAATCTGGTGTATGTATTTACCTTAAATGCAGAAGAAAATCTGAAGCTATAGGGTGACATTAAAACAAAAAGCCCAACCAAACAGCCTGGCTCCAGTAAATCAGCACCATGGTGGCTCCAGGACAATAGCTGGATGTTCCCTGTGATTTATTGTAGCAGGGATGCCGAGGACAGAGGATAACTCATTGTGCTCAGAATAATGGCTTTGTCTTTGGGAGCCAGCATAACCCTGTCATCTGTCAAACAGCATAAAAGAAATAAAAACCAGCACTGAAATATCTTCTTCGAGCTGGTTGGCTCCCAGCTGAGTGTGGTGGAAATAAGTCCTGGTAGATGCACATCTGAAACAGGCTAGAATTGGGAAAACCTTGAAGTTTAGATGATGTTTCAAAACTCTTCTCTCACCCTCCCATTAAAGGTGAGCATCTTTGGAGCATCATAAGAACAAAAAAACCAGGAGACATTAATTAGTGCTCTTATGTGTGAAAGGATTTCTGCCCTGATTTTCTGCATTCATGCACTTTGCAGAGAGAAGCAGGAAAGAGCTGAAGGTGTCTTACCTTGGTCTTGTGGAGGATGTTTTCCAGCTGCAGAGCTCAGGTGGCTTGTGTAGTTTCTGTGGTGGAATTGAGGTGTTTGTGTTTTCTGGCAGTCAGAAATAAATGCTTCTTCATATTCTCAGCATTGATGTCTTCGCCAGGCTCTCCCCAGTGATGGAATTGCAAAGTGCTGTGCCTGAATCTCCCTCTTTCCCTTGAACACTCACTCACTCACACACAGGTGGCTTCCAATGCCCAATGAATTAAATGCTTTGCTCTGAGAATTCTCAGGGAGATTAACCCTTTCCCTATTTGAAACCACTTGGTTTTATATCCAGACTGGAAGACAGGCTGTGTAGAAGGCACAAGCCCTGCTGCCTTTAAGTGGACAAGGCAATTTCCTGGCTTAATAGCATTTATTTCTTATTAGTATTAGCCAGGTCTCTTCTATTACAGTAATTCATTCTTAGGAAATTTCTCATTTTCCATGACGTGCTTTACTTTTTTCCCCAAGGGGTTTTTGGGGTATCTATGGCCAGAAGACTTCTGGAATGCAGTGTCTCATTTTCACACTTAATTCCAGAGCAGTGATGAGTCTTGCAATTGCATTCATTCCTGATTAAAATTATATGCATACAATGTATATTTTGTATAGGAAGATGGATTACAAACAAAGTGAAGATATTTTGCTTTGTTTTCATTTACTGAGCTCACAGAAGTTTTAGGTGTTCCACTAAATGTACTGCTTAGATCTTTAAAATGACAGAAAGGCTTCCCATTTCCAAGGAAAGATATTCTTGTGTTTTAGTTAATGGCTGTTACTCCTTGAAATTAGGATTGGGAAATGGCATTGGCTCTGGAGGTGCAGAGAGGGACCTGGCTGCCCACCAGAGAAGGGTTTGGATTCCAGGTGCCCCTGGACATGCAGAGAGGGACCTGGCTGCCCACCAGAGAAGGGTTTGGATTCCACGTGGAACCCCTCTGTGGTTGGAGTTTCCCACCAGGGACTGTCCAGTCGCAGTGTGGTTCCCTCTGGGAAGGGAAGGGGCAGCTCTGTGCAGCACAGGGAGCTCAGGGACAGGTGGGTTCCTTGCACAGCAAAGATTTTGGGGCTCAGTCAGGCAGGGTCATGCCTATCCAAGGTGTCTCCATGTCTTTATTATTCCTTGACCCTTGCCATTGTCCCAAAGCAGACAGAGGCTGTTCAGGCAGGCTGGATGCTGCAGGATGCCCGGGATGTTTCCTCATTCCTGTTGAGGGGCTGTGCCAGGGGCAGCTGTACAAACACACGAGTGGGTGTCAGGCACAGAGCAGGGGGTGACCTTCACCAGCAGCACCCACTGGGACAGGGGCTGATGACAATCTGTAGCTCTTTTACAATACTGTAAAATGTACAAATAATGTTGACTTCAAAGCACTCTGTACCCTGAACTAAGAGGGACTGACAAGCGTCTGAAAGAGAGTATTATCCCCATTTTACAGATGAAAGGGAGTCACACAGAGAATCAAAGTCAAGATTAGATTAATAGTCACTGATGCCAGAGGAGCTATTATGTCTTGTCGGGCATCTGGCAGACAGAGCAGAGAATTTCACACAGATTGCTCCATTAAATCTCTAACCTCTGTTTGGGCTCAGAAAGAGACCTCCAGAGCTGACACAAAGACACTGCACCATCTTCGAGCAAGTTGCTTGTGGGGCACTATTGGAAGTTCACATCATATCCCAGTGGGAGTTTATTTAACTTCCTGCTGACTCGTTTAGTTTTGTTTGAATAATATTTATAAGAGGCCCACATACCACCTAAAATCTCCTGTGCATTTCTGCTCCCTAGAGACAACTATCAAGTTAACACTTCTCCAGCTGCATGGGGAAGACAAGGGGCAAAAGATGCAAGTTGCACTGGGGAAAGTTTCATCTTGAAATGAGAGAATTTTTCTTTTTCAGTGAGAATAATCAATCAGTGTAACACTGGTAGAGTCCCCATTGCTGGAAGTTTACAAGATTTACAAGGCTGGGCAGGGTTGTGGATAATCTCACCTGGGCTCCCTTTCCCATGAGAGGTTCACTCACGGGATCTTTTGAGGTCCCTTCCAACCTGGGCTGTTCTATGATGCTGTGAAAAAACTCTTTGTGGATAGAAATTGTCTTAAAAGGTGTGTTGAATCAGCTCTTGGAGACCAACTCCAGCACCAGTCAGTCAATTTTGCCAGTTTCCCTGTTGAGAAGTGATTTGGATCTTTCAAAGTGACAGTCTATTGCAAAATGTCAGTTCTGTGGCATTTTCCTCTACATCTCTGCTTGATGTGTGATTATATTGCAGTTCATCAGTCAGGTTTATTAGGAGACTTAATTGGATTGCATTAGCTGGCATTTAAGACATCCAAACCAGTTGAGAAGGCAATCAATTAAAACATCCAAACACATTAATGCTGTAGACACGGGGCAATTTATGTAGATGGCTAATTACCTGTTTACTTCAGTAAGTAGAGTTTATTGCCCAAGAATGGACAAATGAGGCATGAGAAGAAAAGAAACAACATTGCAAAACCAGTGTTGGCAAGGCTGCAAAAAATAAGAAAATGGCAAGGTATAATTGTTTCTATTGTTAAAGTCTACAGCAAAAGAACAAACCTGACACCGTGACAGGCACTCAGAGATGTTCCTAATAATTTAAGATTTTAATGGGAGTTCTAGAGAACACACTGAGTATATTACCAGAGTTTGAATGTCTTATAATGGGACATCTGAGGTTTCTAAGCAATCAAGATGCTCTGTGAGGTGGTCATTTTACGTGGGGAAAATTCTAATCCCTGTCAGTTTTTCATTTCATCCACTACTGATCCGGATCTGCAGCTGGGGCTCCCTCGTGGCTGGAGCTCCCTGCACCTCACAGGGGTGTCCCCCTGAGGAGTGTCTGGAATCCTGCATTGGGCACCTGCAGCACTGGCCTGGAGATGAGAGCACAAGTGAGGGGCACGACAAAATGCAAACCAGGACTGGAAGGGGATCATCAACACCCTCCTATGCTTCCTGCTCCCTCCTGTAATCCCCCTCTGGCTTCACTTGCTCACTGACTGCCATGCAGCTCAGGAGGAGATGTACAAACTGATGATCACACACTGCTCTTCATTTCCTTTTCAATCCGGGGGGAAATTCTTATGCTCGTTTTGTCTCTGCAGCTCCCGACTTTTTGGAGTTGTGGAGGGAACATACAAACAGCAAAATGGTCAGGCTGGGTGGTGACACACCTAAAGCCACAGCTGAGCTGGCAGGTTTTGCCCTGCACACAGGACAAGTCCTCAGTGGCTCTCAGGAACACAGGGTGGGATTGCCAAGGTCTCAGGGAGGTTTTGGCCATGCCCCATGTGCCCAAGATAACTTTGGAGGGGAGGTTAATTGAAAATGAAATAGTTACAGGTGTCTCAGATGTGCAGGTCTCACACCTGTATCGAGGGGTGGCACCCACAGGGTTGGTGGCACCCACAGGGTTGGTGGCATCAGGCTGTGCCATCAGGGAGGGCCAGGACTGGCCTTTCACTCTCTCAGTGAGAAACCAAAAATCACATCACTGTAATCCTGAGTGTTTCCACTCTCTGCTGCCACACTGGGGAATAGCTCATATTCTCTAACCTTGCCATTTGGGTGGCGATTTCTTCCTCATGTGCCCTCATATGTCCCCAGCTGCTGAGTGCTACAAACCCAAATATCAGCTGTGTTTGCCTTCCAAGCACTTTTGGGAGCAAATAAACCACTGCTCCTGTGCTTGGGGTGTCAGAGTTGTACACACCTGTGGGCAGGTGAGGTCTGCAGCATTTCTGGGCATCCTAAAGAAATAATCATCCCTGGAGCCCACAGCAGGAGGAGGGGGAGAAAGAATCTTCAAAATCCCACAGCCTTGAATGCTGTGCCTCCTAAATAATGAGTCATTTTATTTTAGGTGCCACTGAGTAATGGCCAACTGAACCAGCAGATTCCAGCATAGCCCAGTTTCGCTGAAATACAAGCGAAACAGCCAAGGCTCCAAAGCCAGACTATCCTGCCAGTAACACATTAAATTGATGGTGGCAGCGACTCCTGAGAGCCCTGGCAAATTGGAAACTGCTTGATGCAGCAGCAGTGCAGTGATAACACAGTTCATCTTCTGCAGGGAAATGATAGCAAAAGAAATGGCTTTTAGATTAGCTGTCATTAAAGTGAAACATCTGCCTCTGCAAGTCAAGTGGAATGTCCTCACTTGGGCACGTGGAAGCTCATTAAAGTTCCTGGGTTTGCATGGCTCGGAGCCAGGGCCACAATTCCACCAGGCTCCAAAGCTGGGAAGCACAAGGACTTAGACTGAAAGTCAGGAAGGTGAATTCCCAGAAGATATGTCAGCTTCTCAAGCAGTTATAGAAGTTGGCTGATGTGTTTAGACTCTCTTAGTACCTGGGAGGACATAACTAAGTGAAATAGGAAAAATAAATAGGAGTGGTAGGATTTTAAAGGAAATTAAACCTTTTGAGATCACAAAAGCTCAAAGTTTAGCCCTGTCTGAACTGAGGAAAAGCTTCCAGTTGAATATTTAATTCCAAACACTTTGCCATCATTTTAAGCTGTTCTTTGCCTGCTGGACTGCAGAGCATGAGGTCAGGAAACTTTACTTGTCTGACTGTGTTTGTGATGCAAATATTCTCACATCTGATTTTCCTTTTATGTCCTTAGGAGGAATGCTGGATGCTTCAGAGAGGCCAGACTGGCAGGCAGCTGTTTGTGCAGGAACATTCTGAGCCACGACTTCAGTCTTCTTTCATTATTCATTACCTGGTGATGATGCACAACAAGGTCCTCTGTGTTATTAAGGTTGCAGAATATTTTAAAGGAACAAAATTCATGGAGAGCAAAGAATTATTTGTTAGTGTTTGTATAGAGCTCTGAGTTGAATAAAGGACAGATATTTAATGTTGGGCTGACTGTAGCTTGAAGGTGGATTACAAACAGGCATCCACTTTCACTGTTTGCTAGGCCATATTCTCTTCTTGATTACATTGGCCTTGATTCATATAAATATACTGAAATTCTTCTCAGTTCTGTAACACTTACAGCAGCAAGCCATGAGGGTATGTCCTAAAGCACTAAAGAGCCTTTCAAGGAGAAATAGAGCTCCTTTTCTAAGTGTTCAATCATGGGCTGCATGCACAGAGTGAGGGATGGGTCTCAAAGCAGTTGCAAACAGCTCCACAATCTCCATGAATTGCAGCTTAACATTAAAGAAACATACAGAAATGATCACTGCAGGGTTTTTCTAGCCAGATTCTTCAATCTGAAAGAAGTGGAAACAATAGCATCCTGATGCCAAAGAGGGGGAAATGTACTCACCAGTGTAACTAGCATTAAAATCAAAGTAACTCTTCTTGAATTTGAAGGGAATGGAGCCCAGTCTTAGCTTTGCTCTTAGGGCAGGAAAAAAGGAGCATGCAGAGAAGAAAACAGAGATGGAAGGTTACAGATGATGTCATTGCTATGGGGTTTTTTGTATGGCTGCAGAATGAAGTTTCACTCTGGATTGCTGCCTTTGAGCCAGCAATATAAGAAAAAAGAAAATGTTCCCTTTTATCCTAATCAAAGCAGGAGAGCCGTTCTCAGCATTGCTTTGATCCTTATTTTCATTAGTTGTTTCTGTTTTTCTCCATGGTTGTATTATCACACTCCAAAAACATCAGGAGAAGTCACTTGGGGAAGTCAAAACACATAGAGGAGGTGGTTGCTTTGGGCTCCACCTCCTGCCCTACCCTGACCATTCCTGGTGACTTCATGCTCCAGCTTTGGTATCCAGGGCTGTGAAGGATGGCACTGAGCACCTCTGGCAGACACCCCTATGGAGAGATTATCTGAATTATAGTCTCTGGCAAATGGAGATGTGGGATGTGGAAGCCCAAGGTCGGCTGCCTGTGTATCCCAGATAACAGGGCAGACTCACTAGGCTCGATGTTTCATCTCTGTTGAGTCTCATCCTTCATATTATCTATTATTTTGCTGTTCCCCGGGCCAGTAAAACAGTTGGCTTGGCATTTGTGCTGCTCCACCTGCTGATATTGGTGCTGGTCATTCCAAATCCACTATACATTGACAAGGGCACATCCTTCCATCCAGGAGTGGGTGAGGAGAGGGGTGTAACACACATGGTTCTTCACAAACACATGACAAAAGTTATTTTTGTCTAATTTTTTGACTGGCCCATAAAAATAGGGCCACTCAATTGAGTAGCATGTGTTAAAGCTAATCAAATATCAGGGAAATGCATGATTATTATTCATAAGCTGAAAGGTATTTGAATGCTTTCCTTCACTACAACTTGAATCTCTTGTGTTAGAAGTAGTTCAGTTTAACCAGAAAAACCACTTTCTTCACATGAGGGAATTTACATAATCCACAATAATTTTAAAGAATCCTGAATACTGCAATTTCCTTTTGTTCCTCAGAGCTCTCTTGATCAGTTTTGTTTCACTACCTGAAACTCTCTACCTCCAATCCTGTTCAGTGTCCCATCTGTTGGATATTTATCAAGAACTTCTTATCTTTGCCTTATTCTTGCAGCCTCACAAACAAGCTAGAAAGCAGCCAGCCAGTGGAAAATCCCCAGACAGAGGGATCAGTGTATGCTGCAGCCTGATGCCTCTCTCTTAAGTCTTGCTTTCAGCCTTTGAAGCTCGGTGTTGTTATGGATTCTGAGCCCCCAGTCTGTGATTTTCCAGGCCTCTTCGTACCGCTGCATCTCGCAGTGACGCTGTGCGATGCTGTGGAAGGTTCTGGTCAGAGCCTCAGTGCCGGGGCACCTGCTGATGCTGCCCAGTGCCACGGCATGGTCCAGCTGCAGCGCCTCCACGAACACCTGCACTGCCGCCTCCTCCCGAGCCAGGGCCAGCAGCAGGTGGCCCTTGCAGCAAAGGTCCTCCACGCGTGTCCTGGCGCTGTGGCAGTGGCCCTGGAGCACCCTGTCCATGTCCCCCAGGGCTGGCTGGTACCTGCCCAGGAGCTGGAGGCAGGTGGCCCTGCGGCGCAGGGACCTGGCGCTGGCCCCTCCGGCCACCACGGCCAGCGAGTGATACCCCAGAGCCTTCTCATAGTGCTGTGCTTTCATCAGAGCCTTGCCTTCCTGCGCTGCCACCTGGGGGGGCAAAGGTTCCTAATGTTAGTTATTAAAAGTGGGGAAAAAAAATAGGAAAATACCCAGTCCGGGCTGGTGGCACACACAGACACCGAGAAATCTCAGTTGGTTTGTCAAAAGTGGAAGTGCCACCTAGTTGGAGAATTTGCAATTGGGGTATTTTTGCATGCAGATGTAAAAGTCCTGCATCACTGGGCACTTGGTGTTATCTCAGGAGTTTCTGAACCCCCTCCTCTTTGTTTTGGCATGTTTGGTTAAAAGTTTGTCAGGATTTGTTCCGGATTTGTTGACACTCCTTAGGAAGGAACAGAAAACTGCATGGAACAACCTCCCCACAAATGTTTGCATGTGCTAATAATGAAGGTTGGTCTCTGCTGAAGGAATAAAAGGCCATCTGATGGTCTTGGTTAATCATTAATCTCAAATGCAAGTGAATTCTCGGCCCTTATCTGAAGGGAAAATCAACAACAAGAAAATAGAGAAGGCAGAAAAAGCCACATAATTTTTAGGTTCAGGGAGGTCAATAAAGAAAACACCATTAGAACTATTTGCCTCAGATGGATTTCTCATTATTTCCCTTTATTGGTAATAAATAAAGCTTTTAACGTGCTGCAGCAGAGTGAATATTTAAGTTATAAACAAGGCTGCCACCAGCAGCTGGAGCCTTACAAAAGGCTGAGCCAAACAAGCTGAGGCTTCAAGCAAAGGGTAAATGTTTCCCTCACTCTCATTTTGTGGGATAACACTTCCTTTTGGATGCTTTGGCCCCCCAGAATCCTGTTAGCCCAGCCACTGTCTCAGTGGCCACGGTGGGCAGCCAGGTCAGGTCTCCCAGTCTCTTTGTGTGCCTTTGATTTTGGCTGACTTAGATTAGGATTGATTGCTGTTGAACAGAACTGAGGAAAGCAGGGTCTGGGGGAAAGGGATCGATATTGCAGGTCAGCTCTGAGCACCTCAGCTGAGACCAGGGGATGGAGTCATTTAGCCACTCCTAATGGTTTGTGAGGAATTCTATCCCAGTTATTTTTTTTATAATACACAATATATATATAACAATATATATATATTTTGCTACATAAATGCAAAATCCATTATATTGTCACATTTATTAAAGGGTCTCTCAGCTTCCACATATGGAGATAGCCATAGGATCTCTCCCCAGTTAGTATCATCCCTGACTTTATTAATCCTGGCCATATATTGCAAGGCAGTCCCTCCAAACACACCTCGGGTATCTGTGTGTACATTTAAAGAGGAGCAAGTTCAGTTTGTCCTTTGAAATGTTTTTAAGGCCCCCACTCAAGGCAAGTGTTTCCCCAGTGGCAGGACTTTAACAGGGGATCAGGGTGGAATTGCAGCTGCGTGTGAGGAGCATCCTGGCAGGAGAAGATGTTTTTTTCCCCTAGAAATTCCAAAGTTCTAGATCACATTGTTCCAGAGAACACAGTGCAGTTCCTCAAAATACTTTGTGTTTGTGTAGTTAAATTGTCCTTTTTAGTGTTTAAAGTGCATTTGTTGTCTCAGTGGCAGAAGAAAACATAATTGTTGTTGTTCTGCTGGATGACTGAGCTAATGTTGGAGGTTTCAGAGCACTAACAGGAGCACTTTGGGTTACTGCACCACATGCAATATTGCATTAATATTGCATTAATATTGCATTTATTAACTGAGCCACAGCTTCCACTTCTCATATCACTGGGAGTCCCTAAAGTAACCAAGCCACAGGATTCTGCACTTCCTGACAGACCTGGAGGAAAAAATTCTTCAGACTTGTCACTAAACATTCGATTTTGGCTTCCTAATTCTGGTGCCACCTGAAAAGGGCTCTGCAGGCCACAAGTGCCTGGTGGTTTGGGCTTCCTGGATTGGATCTTTGTGTCCCTTTCTTCAATCTATTTATCTCACTGAGTGATAAAGAAGTAAAAATACACACATTTTGGTGCTGGTTTTGGTTCCAGTCCCTAGGGACTGATCTAGTGCTGCAAGTGAGGAATGTTCAATTCCTTAGACAGAGTGAGGAGTTTAATGGACGTGGAATTCTGGCCAAGGGTCAGTCCCTGAGCAGTAAATCCCAGCAGATGGACTGATAAACACTGACCTTTGGGAGAGGGCTGGATGCTTTCAGGACAGTTTGGAGCAAGGCTTTCCTTCTTCACCTTCATTCCATGAAGGAATGTGGAACGACAACTTCACCACGGGTTCAGAGCCCAATTCTACCACAGACCATAGAGTTTTAGAAACCATTTTTGTGGGAGTGTGGACATCCTATGGCATGCCCACAACCAGCAGAAAGGGCAGCTCTGAGGGTCTAGTGAGGAGATAGGAACCCTCTGACTTAGGAAACCCAAGGGTCGAAGCTGCTCTAGGAGCAGCAAACTCCCTTCCTGTGACCTTTTGCAGTTTAATACATCTTTCAGATTCCTATTCCCATGTGGCTCTCCCAAGTTGTTTACAAATCTCTTAGCATGGGACCCCTTAGACTATAAATAACAGGAGAATTTTATTGCTTTGTTTTTCATGAAAAAAACCTGAGTACATCAAGGAGCTCTCTCCTTCCTCCACCCTTTCCTATTCAGCTTATGGGGAATTATTTTTAGCCCTTCAGACCAGACTCCAGGAGAATGATGGCACGTTTCTATAACCTCCAAACACTACGAAACAATGCAGCAGAAATGCTTTTGTGCTGGAATGCTGAGACTGAGGGCTGGTGGAAACCACTAGACTCTGCTTTGCTGCAGCCTCCTCACCTGGGAAAGGGGGTAACAGGAAGAACAGCCCCTCCCAGAGTGTGCTTGGGAGCCACGGCAGTGAGGCCATCACTGGGGGTTCTGGCACTAATTCTGTCTGTAAGCTTCTTTTTTTGGCTTTTATTGAGATCTTCCTTTTGGTCACAGAGTGGAATAACCTTGCAGGCCAAAGGAAGTGCTGCTGGGAAAGGCTTGGAGACACCAGGCAGGTGAATTAACCAGTTCCTTCTCCACCCCAGAAGGAAAACACTTATCCCTTGTCACAAAATACATATTAAACAAAAAGAGCAGGTGCTTGAGTTCAAATGCTTACTCAGTTGAACAAAAGCACATGATAAAAGAAAGTAATGTTTTCTTTTTAATCTTCCAATGCTGGCACTGAGTTCCAGTTTTGAAGTCAGTCCTGTCAACCCTATTCTCTCAAGTAGCAGAGAAACCTTTCATTTATTCATTTCAGGACAGAAATGAAGTGCCTCTCCCATTTTAAAGGTTTCACTCACTTGTGGCACCACTGGGTTCTGACACCTCAGTGCAGTTTAAGCTATAGAAAAATTAGTCTGGGGTCTTTTCCTTCTCTTTTTTCTTTTCTTTTAAGAACAGCCCTCCTGTGTTGCCTCAGAAAGCAGCAGGACTGGATTTAGCTGTGAGACTTCCCCACGGAAGGAGTGCTGTGGCAGTAAGGGAAATTCAGCTGTAAAATGTATCTTCATTTACAGACACCTCCTCAGGGCCTCCATAGCCACAGTCTCAATTGTACCTTTATCAACTTTCTAAAGTGGGAGATTGCAAATTGTCTCTGAAATCTCCAAACTCTTCCCCAAAAGGCTGAACTTGTTACATTTTTTAGAAGAGAGAGGCTCTTTGCTCTGTAATGGGGCACGTCTGGGGACTGGTAAATTAATACTTGTTTACTTATATCCTCCTGCTGTTTTGTTAAAATACATCCCAAGCACTCCCCTCGATGCATTAAGTATGTCAGCGTGTTGTTTGGTTTATAAGCTGGGAGAGAGCATAACAATATAACTTCTCACCAGGGCGCACACCAGCCCCAAATTGAATCAAAGGAAGCAAAGTGCTTCTCAGAACACAGAGCTTCTGGGTAATCAGAATTGCAGATGCTTGAGTGAGTGTTAAACCTCCTCACCATCAATCTGAACTTCTCCTGTCTTATTATTGGAGATTCTTTCTCAGAGCTGGGTGTCCTTTGGAGGAGAAATTTGAAAAAATGCCTAATAATACATATTTGGGTGGACTGGAGCAATATGCCATTATTGTGCCAGACAGTTTGAGCTAAGAAAACCAACCCCAAAGGGCAAAAATGTAATACAAGTGGGAATGTATTTAAAATGCTAAGTGTTACACAAAAGAACAGAAAAGATTGAAGCATTTAAGGTGATTGAATTGAACTCTTCGGTTTCATTTCATCAAGAAAATGAGCAAAACATGAATTGTCTTTCCCCAGAAGCCATCCAAGAGCACCCTGTGTCCCAGAGAGTGCAACACTGGCACTGATCCTGTTAGATCTCTGCCTGCTGCCCCTCCCATCCCCTGGATTGGAGTGGGGGGGTAAAGCAGGTCTCGTGCCAAGCAGACCAAGAAATGCCCACAAGTGTTGAGACGTGGCAATGATGAATTATCAGAAGCAAAGTCACTGCAACCAAAGAAATTTGGCTCCAGCTCCCTGATCTGGCTGAGGAAGAAGCCAATTTGTTCCTCCTTCATCTGATAAAAGTTCTTTCTGCACACTTCTGTTCCAGACAGGGCAGGGAAAAATCTCCACAGCCTAATTTGGCTTCCCATTTCTTCCCCCCCTGAATCCACAGGGGTGGCACCAGAAAAGGGACTGTACCTGAGCGAGCTGCTGCTGTTGCTTGGTGTCTATGAAGTTCAGGAGAAATTCCAGCTCCCTTTCATCTCTCTGGGCCAGGGCACTGAAGGAGTGAGCTGCCCCTGCCACGTTCCTCCTCTTCAGCTGCAGCACAGCCAGGCGTGCCCTGGCAAAGTCCTCGGCAGGACAGTGGCCAAACACGCCCCGAAGGTGGGTAAGGGCCTCCTCACACCTTCCTGTTGGGTGACACCAGCAACAAGCCACATAACCCACTCCACGTGGAGAAAGACACCAAGAAAATCCACCAAAGCAGGATTTAGGAAGCCTGTCCACAGTCCACAGCTAAAGATGTTAATTCCTTCACCCTCTTTCCCCCAACATTTCCAGTTCTATCCAGCAATACACTTACCATTTAACATTCTCTCTCAACTTACTGCTCCTTCCCCGAGTGTGATCAGCTATGCCAAAGGATTGGAACTTACCATTTGCAATCAAAACATCTGTGTAGAAGATGTGATACTGTGCAGCCTTGCAGACTTTAAGCAGAGCTTTTGCAATCGTGAGGAGATCCCTGAGGGTTTCTCCTTTTGAAAGGTCTTTGGTAGCCACGAGCTGGGTGAGCACAGCCCTGCCGTGCTGAAGGAGCCATCCAGTGATCAACCCTTGGGCTTCACACCTCAAGGACAGGATTGCTGGGATCACTGCTCCTGCCTCCAGCTTCAGGGCTGAGATCAAATCTTGCACTGCCTCCTGTGGAAAAACAACACCAAGGAATGAAATGGAAGCAAGAACTCAATATCAGTCATTGGTTCTTTCAGTTCTCTGCTGCCCCACAGAAGCTCTTTGCACTTCCCTGTCCTTGTCCTGCATCTTTTCCATTTCAAAGCTGTTAGAAGAGCATAAAGGCAGGTTTGAATGGCTGTTTGCAAAGTGTTGGGAACTCCTTGGGTTGTCATTGAAAATCATGATTAAGGTTTAGTTTTTCCTCTCTCTAGGCTTGGGAAAACAAATCACTAATGTCAGGTGGGCTGCTTGTACACCCAGCCAGAAACAGAGCCTTTCACTGCCCAGATTCTGTAAGGAACTTGATTTCAGTGAGTCCATAACAAATTCTGTGATGTCTTACATTGATATTGTTTAATACCCTCAGAGAAATCACCAGCAAATCAGTGCAGAGGAAATACCTTCTGCTGCCTCAGGGCGAGAAAAACGAATCCTCGGCCACTCAGAGCCTGCACGTTCTTGGGGTCCTCCTTCAGGATGGCATTGAAATCAAAAATAGCAGTTTTCATCTGCCCAAGGCGCCCATAACACCGAGCCCTGCTGAGAAGGCAATCCCCAGCATCACCACCTGGAGGAGAGGGATGCAGCCATGGTTACTCGAGGGACACTCACGGGAAGCTGTAGAAAAATCTCACTTTGCCTGAGGATACTTGAGGAAGTACAGTGAGAGTGCTTAACTGGGAGCTTCCTTTATTTTTTTATGAGATAAGTGGAGTTCTTTTCTCATCCTATCAGTTCTGAGTTGAAAGGAAAAAAGAATCTATGTCAGGTTGGAACAGGAGCAGAACAAATAAGAGGAAAAGCTCTAAGAGGGAGATCTGTAGATATGTGAGACCGGAGTCACAAAGCCATTTGGCTGTTTTAATAAAGTGGAGTCAGAATCAGAGAATAGTTTGGATTGGAAGGAACCTTAAAGAATGCAATCCCCTGCCATGGGCAGGGAAGGTACACTTTGTTTGGAATAAATGAGTAATCCAGATGGGACTGACTAATTCTCTGCCAGAATTAATATGCACTGAGATCTGGGATACTAAGGGTTTTTTCCCTCTGCTTTCACATAAGTGCTGCCCAAATAAACACATACAGCTGACAGTGAAAATCCTGGTCCATCCACTCCTTGGCTGCAGAGCATTTATCTTCCTGCCATCCACATGCCCCTTCCTTTCAAGGCAATTTCGATAAGGATCTTAACATGCCCAGGGTTGCAATCCATAACTGTGGCATCCCAATACTGGATGATAAAGCATCAGTGCCACTGGAAATATGTTTTCATAGGGAGGTCAGCAAATGCAGCTGCCTGCAGAGATGAGCCAGCAGACAGGCTCCAAGGAATTCTGTTACAGTAATGAGGCTTTTTCTCCCTCCTGATATGCTCCAAAACTTCTGTACCAAAGGTTATTATCACTCTGGAGCTCGACCAATTGGCTCCTGTAAAGACAATATCCATTTCTTAACAAGCATCTGTTCTAGCAGGTGGGGAGCTGATAAGCTGGAACGCACAGGCTGTGAAATGGAGCCATCTCCAAGCAATTAACAGGGCTTTTTTTCCATTTTCATGAGCCAGTCTCTCTTCTCCTCAATGCTGCTGTCATAACATTTGCTCAGAGTGAAAGGCAGATTTCCATACAAACATGGTTTTACTTGGAACATGCCAGAAGCATTTCCACGTCAGCCTGATCTCTCTCCTCAGGAAAAGCTTGGATAGTGATATGTGTGAGTGGCTGCATTCCCTCTTTGCACTGGAACTACACAGGCTGCGTTTTCTGGCATGCAGAGAAAAGGGGCTGATGTCCCTGTAGAACCGAACTGAACACTTGCAAACCATTTGAAGGAGTTCATAAATTATTTACTTACTATTTATTTTTAATTGCACCTTTTCATGGTCTGGATGAGCCTGCAGTTTTCAGTCCTCCCACTGGGGACATGAGAGATGAGAACTGGCTGGACATTCTGTTCTACCCACTGACCTGATTTCCCCTAGAAGCCAATCTCCACTGGTACCTTGATGCCCTACCTGCAGCAATGATGGCAAAGGACAGGTAGGCAATGGCCTCTTTGATGTGAACATCCTCCTGGTGGCTCTTCAGGATGGCCAGGGCTTGGAAATGGCAGTGGGTTTGCATCAGCTTCCTGTCCTCATCTTTGAAAATGTCCATGATTGGCAGGAGGCAGGAGGTGTCTCCAGTTCTGATCACTCTCTGGAGCAGCTTAACAATGGGACAGAAAAAGAGAGCAGAGAAAGACTTGCATGAGGGATGTGAAGTTGTGTTAAGCTCCCTGGTGAGACCAGTCTGCTCTTACCCAGCACTCCCTCACCTTCCCCTGGGGCTTCTCCCAGCCACACAAATCTCCCATTTAACTCCTCACCTGGCCCTACTGTAAATGCACGTTGGAGAAAACATCAATTCTTATCTTTTCTCCCCACCACTCCAGCTGTGGAAACAATTGTGGGGAAATACATGGTGCTGCCTGGTTTGCTTTGGGGAGCATCTGCTCCAGATTGGCAGGGAGGTGTTTGTATAAATGCAGCTGAACCATGGGAGGATTGCCCCAAAAATAGAACATTTCTGTGGAACAGAATGATCCCAGTGACCCTTTTTGCCTGTAAAATCAAAGCCAGTGAATTAATGGAGAGCCAGAGAAGTGCTGGGCCTTTTTATAGTATTATTATTGGGAATCTGGGAAGAGTATGGATTCAAATCCACAAACTACTGTCCTCCTGGAAAAGAATCTTGCCTGACTTATGCTATCTTTGCCTCCATTCACTGCAGTGAGATTCAAAAGTACTTTTTATTACATTTCCTGTGGAAATGAATCAAAAGGTGTTTTCTATAGTAAGGTAAAGGTGCTCAGCAGGTACTGGATATTCAAATCTGAGCCAGGGAAGCCAGGACAAGAACAGGGTTATCTTGATGCAGCAGACACATCCATTGAAGTTATTACTTTCTCTATTCTATTAATAGATAAAAGTGTTTGGCTTCTGACAGGCAGGTGGGATAAAAACATTTTGATGAGGAATTTCTAGTGACATAAGTTCCATGGAGAACTTGCAGCAGAAACTGCAGATAGGAATTCAGCCTCAAGGGACTCTAATAAAGCCATGCAATTCATTAACAGCCTTCCCAAAGGCAGCAAATTATTCCAAACTTTTCTTTTTCACAGAGGGTATGAAGTGGTAACAGGAAAACCTTTCTCATTATGGTTAGCAGAATTTATGTGGCATTTTAAAAAAATGCAATAGTTCCCTCTGATGGCAGAACCTGGGAATTCAGCTTTGCAATCCTTGGTAGGGGAATAAAACATGCTGGAATGTCTTCCACGGTCCCAAGCACAAGTGATTAGCATTGAAGAGAGAAAACTGCAGACTGATATTGGAGGGTTTGTGTCTTCCCCGCCCTCCTCTCCAATGTTTCATTAGGATAATCAGCGAGGTGGCACTTCTGCCTCCCTTTCTCCAGGGGAAAATTACCATAATATTGTCCCCAGGGACAGGATGCTCAGCCGTGCTCTGCCTGGTTAAAGTCTCTGCTGAAAACAGCCATTAAATACCATGTGAGGAATGGGCTGAATTCAGCTGAGAGTCCTCATGTGGCTGGTGCTCCAGACAGAAGGCCCTGTGGTTCTGTGATGCTTCCCAGGACTGTGTTTAGACCTTAAAAGTTCTGCTAGAGGTTGAATCACCTAAAACCACCCCCCGTGGGCTTCGAGTTTCACTGTGTTAACAGCTCTCACTGTTGCTGTTCATGGAGTTTCTAAACTGAAATGAACCCAAACCTCTGAGAATGAGGATTAATCTGTAACTCCATTGTGGTCTGGGCTGAGCAGTACCAAGTCATCCTAAGGCAGCCGTTCAGGAGGGACCAGCCCTGGGGATGAAGCTTTGCCAGGTGCTCCTTACCTGGTTTCCATCGTGCACAAACCCTTTCCTGAGCTGCAGCAGTGCCAGCCTGGCCAGGACAGGAGCCCTGTGGGGGTTTCTGGAGAGGGCCAGCGAGAGCAGCCTGTGGGCTTCCTCTGCACGACCCATCTGGTACAGGGCGTCAGCACAAAGCACCCGGGAGGTCTCATCAGCAGTGTCCAGCTCCACCAGGAGACAGGCCAGCTGGAAAACCCCAGGGGCATCTCTGGAGGGGAAAAAAAGCAACAAAACAAACCACCTTCAGAGTTAGGAATCTGCCCAGCACTGTTTAATTTTCTGGAAATGAACTGAGCTGAACTCTTGGGTACCTCTTCTTCTGGAGCATCCTCTGTCCTTCCTCCTGGAGAACTTTGAGCAGCAGTCCTCTCTGGTTCCATGGCACATAGGACTTGATGGTGAAGATGGTTTCTTCCAGCTTTAACTGGCAAGCTGTGACATAATCCAGGGCTGCCAAGTAAGAGCTGCCACCAGAAATTCGGATGAGCCCACGGCCACAGAGGGCTTTAATGCAGCTGTTGGGGTGTGGGGAGTCGTGCTCAATGACCTTCTGAAAGTCCTGCAGGGCTTGCTGATGGTCCTGGGCGTGGAAGGAGCAGAAGCCTCGCAGTGCCAGGAGAGTGTTGTGGTAAGTGTTCTGCTCTGCTGCCAGGAGCTGGTCACAGATGCCCAGGGCAGCTCCGGGGTGTCCCTGCAGGAGGTGACACTCTGCCAGCCGGACACTGAGCTCCCTCTGGGACCCTGGGCAGAGCTGGAGGAGGAACTGGATTGTCTGGATGACAGGAGGGAGCAATTCGGTACCGTGATTGCCCCTGAGCTCAGCCCGAGCACGCACAGCCTCCCTGTACGCTGCAAACTTCACCTCCAGGACAGTTCTAGCCTGCTCTTCAACCCTCTCAGTGTCCTGTGGCGAGAAAAGCTCCTCAAAGAGTCTCATGGCCTGGGCAGGGTTCGCTGCAAAGGCTTCTGTTAAATCCTGAATCATTTCCTGCATCCATCCGCCCAGGGAGAAATAGGCAGCGGCCCTTTCCAAGAGCAGCCCCAAAACTGTCTCATCTCTGAGATGGTCAGCTGGGAAGCCCTTGAGGGCTTTGGTGCAAACAGCCACACACTCCTGGAATCTGCCTGTTTTTAAGAGGTAGGCTGCCTGCACCCTGCGCACCCAGACGTGCCCCGGGGCCACTGCACACAGGAACCCGTAGCAGTTGCCCAGCCACTGGTCCAAGGGACTGCAGTCTGGGCTTTCCTCCTGACACGCTGAGAGATAATTCGAGAAGGCTTGGACGACCTTTGGCAGGTGCTCCCTTTGCCTGCTGCACACATAGTCCACTGCCTCGGCCCCGTGCAGCACAAAGGCTCGGATGTATTCTGCAACAGCCTCCCTGACCTGTGTCCCTGCCAGCACCTGTGCCAAGGCCCTCAGCAGCAGCAGCTCCAGGGGATGCCTTGGGTCAGCCTGGAGCAGGACATTGCACTCCCTCAGCACCTCCTCCGAGCACCCTCTCCGGAGCAGGACCTCCAGCCTGTACACTGCAGACACCACGTTGCTGGGGCTTAGGGCAGCGAGGAAGACGGCAGCTATGCCCACACTGAGGGAGACAGCGGCCAAGACCCTGCTCTGGATCTTGGGAATCTGCCCCTTGCCTTTGCACCACGCCTCCAGGGTGGCTATCACCTGCTCCCACGGCCCGCTGCCCATGGAGCTCACTCTCTGCACTGCTGTGGGGGCACAGCAGCTGAAGGCAGCCAGGTAGAAAGCAGTGGCTGCAGGTAAGTCCTGCTGGGCGAGGTGCTGGTCACCTTCCCCGCAGAGCAGCACGGCGAGCTCCTCGGGGGACATCCTCTGCAGCTGGGCTCTCACCAAGCAGCATCACACGTGTAGCACGGCTGGTGCCTGCAAACCAGAAATGCAGCAGGGTGAGGGGCTGTGGAGCAGAGCTGTGGCAAAGAATCAGCGAGGTGAGGGGCTGTGGAGTGCAGGTTTTCCTGCTTTACATCTTCCCCAGAGCATGGACATAAGCAAGGTGCTGTGAAAAGCCAAGGGTTGCTCAGTGAGAGGGTTTTTGGGGAGTAAAGCCCCAAGGAGCAACAGCACTGAGGTTCTTAATTCCCAGCCAGGTGAGACTGGGACACACACCCTGGGCAGCGTTCCTTGCCCATGGACCACTGGGATGAGTCGGGGCTCCCCTGTGATAGATCTTTAACCATCAGCGCTCGCACGGAGGAGGCAGAACCACACCTTGACGCTTCGCCCACCACTCACCCTTCCCCCTCGCCTTGGAAGAGGAGAAGAAAACTCGCAGCTTTCCCCCCAGCGGGATAGACGAGGTTGCTGCGGCTCATCCCCTCCGCTGTGCCCCGGGGGCGGTGGGAGAGCCGGGGGATGCGACGGGTCCTGGAGAGCGGAGATGGGGCGGCTGGAGCGGAGAGGAGAGGAGAGGAGAGAGCCGGGGACGGGACACAGGGAGGGAGGGAGGGAGGGAAGGAGAGAGGGCAGGACCGGGCGCTGTGTTACCTGGAGACCGCAAACACTGCCCGCTCCATCGGGGATGGGTCGGGGACGCTCCCTGCGCTTCTCCCTCCTCCTCCCAACACACCCGAAGGGATGCGCAGGGCACGGCCAGGGAAAGTAACCCGAGTCGTGACCCTCAGCGACACAAGGTATGGGAAATTACACAAAACAGCAAGCTCTGTGGTGTAGCCTACACTTTTAACCTTATCTTTTAAGGACAAGCCCTATTTTTCAATCATAAGCCCTATTTTTTTAATAATAGCCCTATTTTTAATAATAACCTTATTTTTGAGTAATAACAGCCCTATTTTTTAATAATATTATCCCTATTTTTAAATAATAACACTATTTTAAAATAATAACACTATTTAAAAATAATTTCCCTTGGGGTTTTTAATAATAAACCTAGTTTTTTCATAACCACAGTGTTTTTAGCAGTAAATCAACTGTTTTTAAGAGTATCCAGCCTGGTGATGTCCCTTTAAGCCAGGGCCAATCTGAAGCCCAGCTTTTTTCCTTCTCCACGTTCTTTGACATTCAAAAGAGGAAAAAACCCCTCGATGATGGATGGAGATTTTTTGACGTTTTATTAAGAGTTTGCTCATTATGTTGATTTGATTACTTTCTCTTTAATTACCCTAATTAGCCATCGAGATATAATTTAGCATTGCTGTCACATCGGGCCACAGGTGATATTGCCAAGAAAGACTCGAGGGCATCAAAAGAGCCAGTTCTGAGATAGAAATCCCATTAAAGGGAGCTGGGCTGATCAAACCCCTCTGCCCCTCCACCGAGGTTCGGGAATGGAGCTTGTGGGAATAAAACTGAGACTGGAGCCTCCGATGGATTGTGGTCCAGGCTGCAAAAATCATTACCCATAATTTGACTTTGCTGCATGACTGAGTGGTCTGGAAGTTGCTTCCAGCCACGTTTTGCCTTGTAGATGCAGAGAACGTGGGGATGGCAGTGTCCTCCATCCATCATTTCCAGCATGAAGAGTCCCACGTGCTCCCTGCTATACGTGGGTGCTTTGGGGGTGTTGTTACAACACCCTTTCAGTGTGGCTGGCCAGAAAGGGAGCAGCAACATGAGACATTATGTTGTTGACTTAGGGGTTTATAGCAGGTGGTACACATACAACCAATTGTATGTTCTTACCAAACTTAAGCTTAGATTAATTTAGGTTCCTGACTTCAGTCCTTGAAGGAATTAGAGGAACAGCATCTAAGGAGCTTGATGCTGATGGAAAAAGAGAGTATTTCCCTGTGCCCTGGTGTGATCCCTGAGGTGTGTGACTACAGCCCAGTGTGAAAACCTGTTGTTGTAAGTGGTGGAACCAGTGATGTAACTGTAAGATTCCTCAGTCTCTTCTCGAGCCACCAGACAATTTGCTGTTTGTCCTGTGAGGTCGGCATGACAAGCTCCTTTTCTAGGATCATAAAAACACAGGGAGGAGGAAAGCATGGAGATGTTTATCTAAACATTAAATATTGAGTATGCTGCACACTCATTAAATAGTTAAGTCCACTACAATAGCTCCTCACGATGTCTCCGATTACTCATAAATATTTAAAGGGAGGTGTGTGGGGAGGGAGTAAACACAGCACAAGTTTGTAAATTTTTCTCTTTCCTGCTTTGCAGAGCAGTAGATGCATTAACACGTGTCTGCAATAACCCTTCTCAGAGACACGGCTGAGAGATCTTGGACTTCTTTCTTTTAAAGGCTCTTGGTGCCTGAGGTGTGTGTAAAAAATCCCTTCCCTCAGGCTTGAAACACCAGGTGTAGCTGGGACTGCAGGTGAGAAACCAGTAGTTCAGTGTTGAAAATTTGTCTTAAAAAAGGAAGAGTGTGAACTTTCTTTGACAGAAAGGAGTGTAATTGTGTGGAGCAATAGTAATGTAAAAAAATCTTTGATTTCTTTGACTACCATTCCTCCCTCTGAGCTGTACCTGGTTGGAGAAGAGACACTAAATCCTGCTCTGTAAGAGTTTGGGCAGGGGAATGAAGATGTCTGTACCCAATGATACAGGCCAAGTGACCCAGTGCCCACAGCACTGAAGGGGAGAAGCTCTGGGGATGTGTTAAACCACAGGATGAAATTTCATCCCTGGGCATATTTAGTTCCACACCCACGGCCTGTGGGAGGGTTGGGCTGCTCGTGGCTCTGGTGTCAAACTGAGCCAGGATATTCTCCTCTCGTGAAGGGGATTTGCACTCCTGGCACTGTGTCCCCACCAGCTGCTGCTTTCCTTTGGGTTAGAACAGATCCCAAATGGAGACCTACGAGCTTTGTATTGACAGCTTGTCCTGACCTGGGTTGGCAGGAGAGGGTACATGAAACATTCGTTTTCAGGATGTTCTCAGGGAGACTTTATGTGCTGTTCTTTATCACAGAATTACTTAGGCCTTGCAAAAGACCTCCAAGATCATAGAGTCCAACCCTGACCAATCACCACCCTGTCAACCAGACCAGAGCACTCTGAATCAGGTTGATAATCACCAAATTTACCCATTTGCTCAAGCTTCTTAGTAAGGCCTTGAGGAGTGAGTGCCTGTCTTAGCTTTTGACTTGGCTCTCCAGGCTTAAATGTCAATGTGTCCATGCAGGAAACACCCTGGTGCTCTCTGGGTGCATAAAGGTGTGTGTGGGCACAGAAAGCCAAAACCATCTCTTTATGCACTGGACTATTTGCATCTCTGTTCACCCAATAAGAATGATAATGCAAAGGAGTGCAGGACTCCTTGGTAAAGAGGAGGATTAAGATGCACTTGAGTGAGATTACAAGGAAAGCGTGGTTGTTCCATTAGAGAAAGAAATAATCCCTTTGTTTATGTTCTGGAGATTAAAGCAGCAGCAGCAGAAAGCTCCCAGAGGTCACCACACACAGACGGTGCTGTCTCACTTGGCTGGGCTGTGACTGTGGGATTCAGCTGTGCAGTGGCATCATTTGATGTATTCTCCTTGTGCTGGGAGTCCTGCAGTGGCTCCATGAGAGGCAGAGAAGTGGATCTGCTTATTCTACAGACAGGTGGGTGCGCTTGACCTTGAACTGAAATCCATGGGGTGAGTGAAGGAGGTTCCTCTATAAAGTTCATGGTGTTCCCCTATGATGTCCATGCCCCTGCCTCCCCTCTGATGCCACATCTGCTGATACAAAGGCTCAAGAGTAGAAATTTTGAGCTGAAATCGCAATCAGGTTGAAAAAGACCTCCAAGATCGAGTCCAGCCTTGTCTGAGCACCCACCTGCTTGTCAATCAGACCAGAGCACTGAGTGCCACCAGTGTTTTAAGAGCTCTGAAACATGTGGGTGGAAGTTGGCATAGGCCAGAGAAGTTTTAGCTTGGTCATTTTATAGTCTGACCCAGTTAGTCTGGATCTGGGTGAGTATTACAAAATTTACCCCTTGTAATCTTGCCATTTCTTGCTCTGAGTTATCTCACTGGCATTCCCCAGCCTGGCTTTGCAAGTACAAGACAATCTGGGTGGAAACTGCTGAAACTGAGAGCACTTGGGCCACGTGTAATCAGGGAGCAGGACTAACCTCTGGATAGCCAAACCCTTCAACTTCCCAGACTTCACTCCTCTCTCACACTAATAACCACCCCAGCCAGGCTGATTTTCCAACTAATTCAGCACCTCTGTGTCCATGGAAGGTCGTTGAAAAAGGTTCTCTTGAACAAAGTCCTCAATATGCCAAGCAAAAAATAATAATGCCCTTTGCTTCTGTTCTTCCCAGTGCAAAGTGGACACTACCCAGTTTCTGTTGTGTGATGTGTTACTTGCCACATTTATTTAGGATACAAGCATTTGAAGGCAAGGATAGTGCCTGGTGTGATGAGTATGATGGGCTGAGTCTCAGAAGGGATTCCCAGCACTGCTATAACATGGAATAACAGGTTGTGAGGTATAAAAAAGGGAAGCTGTTGCAACATCTCATAGATATGTTGCCAACTCTAATGAATAGACAGTGTTAACCAGCCCACTTTAGTCCTCCTCTGCTAATATTGAGACTTGCTGCTTTTGTTTCCTCTCCTTCCTTCCCTGCTTTACAAACAAACAGGGCTAAGGAGATATTGTTAAGGGATGACTTGTCTGGTTACACCATTTCCAACTCATAAGGGTTTGAAGGAAGTTTATCAGCCAGCCATGGAAACATTAATCACCCAGAGAAATAGCACACAGTGAAATGACTTTTCAAAATGTCGTTGGTATAATTATCATCTTGGCCATTACATTAAATGCCACCATTTATAACTGTTATGTTTAAGTATGCAAACAGTAATTAACTTGGTAATGAACTGAGGACCCCTGTGCCTCTCTTCCCTCGGCTAATTTGCATGTTAATTATCATTAGCAACCAGGGAAACAAGTTATAAACAGCTTAATTAGCAGCTTAATCATTTTTACAAGAAAACGTGCTGCACTTTGATACACGAGCAAGAGTTGGATTAATGAAGTCAGAGGAGCATGTGCTGCCCGTGCTGCTCCTGCCTCAGCCCTGGGCTTGTTCTTGGGCCCCTTGGGCTTGTCCTTGCTCACCCGGGCTCAGAATTCCTGCTCAGTCTCTACTTAAGGAGTTCTGAAGTTCTACAAGAAAAAAATATATTTTTTTTTTTTTCCAATTTTGTTTCCTTTTCAGCAGAAATTTTCTGATGGTTTCATGGAAAATTTAGGTATAACTTGATTATTTGGTTGGTTCTGGTTTTTTGGGTTTTTTTGCAGGTGGTTATACTTCCATTCCCCAATTATACTAGAAATAATAGTAGCTCACACCTGTTTTGAAGGTACTTTTTTTAAAAAGAATTTTTTAAATGGCATTCAGGGGTTCAGTGGAGAGCTGGAATCAGGTCTTATTCCTACAGAGGACATAATGATTAAAGGAAGGCAAATCCTACTAGGAAGGAGGAATGCAAACTGGGGTTTGTAGGTGGTGTTGTCCGGTGTGTCTGACATGGTGACCTGTGTGGGTTTGGATTTCTGTGCTTGTTCTGAGGTCTTGGATGGGTAAAACATCCCCATGAGGCTCACCCTGTTCTGGTACAATGGATGAAATGCCACGCTGGGAATTATCCCACATTAGCCTGCCAAGAGCAATTCTCATTTGATCAGGAGTCAATGATTTGATGAAAAACAACAGCAATTTTGTCATAACATGAGAACACATTGTCTGAGTTGTGACATTGTGGAATGTCTGTCAGCAGAGATTATGGGAATGGGTTAGATAAACATCTGTAAGGGGTGGTTTGGGGACTGATCCTGCTCCAGGACAGCAGCATGGACCTAAAGTCTGAAACCAGGCAGTCTCTGTGATGCGGCTGCAGAACATCCACAGTGTTTGACTGGCAGATTTGGAAGGTTTGACCCCAAATCAGGCTGTGTTCCCTGTCCCGCAGGAACCCGGGGATTCCCTCCATCCTGCCAAAGGTGCTCGCTGTTGTGATGTGCAGGGAAAGAGATACTGGAGCCCAGAGTGGACTGAGAAGGTGTTACAGCCCCAAAATCTCCCCTCATTCTTGGTGCCTGCCATGCCCGGCCCTGGCCAGCAGGGGGGGCCAGCGCACCGCCTGTAAGGGCACAGACGGGCGGCTCTTGGAGCCCTCTGATTATTATTGGTATTTATTTTTATTTGCTGTGATTAACCGGGGCTAACACAAAAGCAGGAAGCCGCTACCTTGTGAGGCTTCAGCGCGCAGAGCTTGCCTCAAATGGCTGCTTGCAAAATCCTGACTTTTATAGGGAGAGTGAAGGAGTTAATGGTGTCTTTGGGGGGGTGGGGGGATCAAATGTGTTTAGTTTTTCCTTTTTCTTTCTTATTTTTTTTTTTCCACAGACAGAAAGGTTTTCATTTATTGACGTTTGAATTTATCTGCTGGTCTATCACTGGCCCTTACTAATTCAAGACAGTTTGTAAGGAGGGGTGTAAATTTGAAGGTTCCCAGCTCAGGTAGGCTGAGAGTTGCTACACTGGTGAGTGAAGAAGGTACAGAATCCACAGTCCTTGTAGGTTAATGTATAATTTTACCAAAGAAAACACAGTAAATGCTGAAAGGGGAATGAATTGTTGCATGAGACAGGGGTGGCAAGCAAGTCTGGAGTGCTCCAGAGCCCAGCAGTGGCTGATTTACACCAGCTGAGGATCAGCCCCATGCACTTTATCTGCTCTGCCACTGCCCCATCATTTCCTCACGAGGGGCACTGCCCCATGGAATGGCAGCCAGCAAAGGAAGAGCTTCCTGTGCTATGTTCCATAAATCCTTTATCAGCTCTGTAATCAGAGAGCAGGGCTGGATGTTGGTTTGGTTACGGTACCTGGAGCGAATCTCTATATGTTAATTTAAAGCCATAAAACTGCAGCTTAGGGTTTCGGCATCCTAATTGAAACTTCCTCGTCTTGGAGGCATTCATTCCTCCACGGAGGAATCACAATCATGATGGAAAAGTGAGGTGCAGACGAAATGAAAGTGGATTGTTCCATGTAACCCATAAATGCCAGGAGAACTCTGACACCTTGTGCCAAGCTGAAGGCTCCCCACTGGACTTTCTGCTTGATTTTACCAGCAGTCCAGTAGGAGCTCCATAAGGAAATCTCTTGTCAGAAATGTGGTGTTTAGTAATTTTGGGGGGGTTTGGTTTTTTTTTTGGCAGAGAATATCTTCATTTGCATTGTCACTGCATGAGGAGCACACAGTGCTGGGCACAGCAGGGCCAATGTCATTTATTTGTCCCTTTGACATTTGGCTCCTCTGCTGTGGAGACGCTGCTGAGAGCAACAAAAGAGTTGAAGAGCAGGATGTTTGTGCTCAGAGTGTTACATTTGGGTCCTGGAAACAGTCAGGGCAGTCAGTGACAGCTGCAGATCATGTCCTCAAAGTCTCCCACTCCTTAGCCAAGAGTGGGACAGGGAGCATCATCTGAAGGTCGAGGAGGGACATGGAGGGTGGGCAGGTGGTCCAGGGTGGGCACTTGGCTCCCTCCTCTTGATCTGTTCTTACCTCAAGCTCAAGGTGTAAGTCCTGCTCTTCTGCACCCACCAAGCTCAGGGTCCTGTCTCCAAAAAGGCCATTAATGGCTGGGCAGGGTGTAGGACCTGGTGCTTGGAAGTGAAGCAGGAAGGATAAGACAGCAGCAGCTGCCAGACTGTGATCCAAGGGCTGGAACAGATCAAAGGGAAAACTAAATTATAGATTGATAGATGCCTTTAGTTTATAAGTTATTAAGCACCAGGTAACAGGTTAGATTAATATTGTGCCTGGAGGTTTCTTTTTGCTTCTTTTTTTTTTTTTTTCTCTCCCTCCTTTTTTAAAAATTGGAGAAAACAAAATATTTTTCTAATTAAGTAAATCTACAGTGCTTGCTAATGGGGTCCGTCTGTGTGCTTGTCAGGGCACAGGGAGAGCTGGAATAATGATTTTATTTTTTCATTAAATAGAATTATAGGCAGTTACTCAAAGCAACTGTGAGTCTAATTGAAAGAAAACCATTTCTTCTTAATTTACTTTCACGGTTCTGGATGATAAAAGAGTGCGTTCGCTGGAAAATTAAATAAAAAACACAACACAAGGAAGCTCAAAATAATGTTGCTCAGGCACAGGTGGGCAGAGGCAGCACAGGAGTTTTCCTGCTGGTTATTAGCTCAGACACTGGTGCTTCCTCTTACACCCAAAAGCTGCTTTTCTTCCCTCTCAGGCCTCGTCCCATGTTTTCCTTTCAGCTTCCCCCTTTTACTTCCAGGACATCCCTTTGTTTCCTGGTTGGGTCCTGGGTTAGCCATGTAAGCTCAGCCCTTCCTGCTGGGCCAGATTTTCCCTCCCTGGGTGACAGCAGTGAGATACCAGCGCTCATCTGTATCCCAGTGATTCCTGACTAGCTCAGGCACTGGGATTCCTGGAATCAGCAGGGACAGGTGGGGTGTGAGGGGGCTGAGTGAAGAACTGGCTGGAGGACTAAGCCAGCCTAGGACAGTGCAGGGCTGTGTTTCCCAAGTCCATGAATACACCACTGGCTTGAGAGAGGCCAGGTAGGAAATTCAGCTTGGAGGCTGGAGTAGAGGCACTCCAGGAATTCCTCCTGGTGCAGTGTGGGAGGTGAGCTCTGTCTGAGGACAAGTGCCCAGGACAGGGTGTGAAGGCTCCATCGGAGACCTTGGGGCTCTGACCTGCAACCAGGGCTTTGCAAACACATCTCTCAGCTGAAAAGCACGGGCCAGGGCAGTGGGCTTTGCTTCCCCTGTTGTCAGGAATTCCTTTGGTTCCAAGCACCAGCCTTGAGCTCGTGGGTGCACCTTTGGTCCAGGCTCCAAGGGCACCTCAGATCTGCCAAAACCTCATGTCGTGGCTGGGTTTCTGTTCCCTTGCTGGGGCTGCATCAGCAGGAAAGGTTTGACTGTGTCTGTCTCAGCCCTGAAAGGTCTCAGGAACCTCCAGGCACTGCAGAGTCCCCCAGCACAGGCACGTGAGGGGTTAAGAAAATGGGAACTGATTAATTCCATGGCGAGGGTCCTTCTCTGGCCCTGCTGCTGCCACATCTGGAAGGGTCACAGCATCAAGGCAGGGCTGCAGCACTGAGGAAAGGGTCTGTTTCCACTAACCATTTCTGCTACTTCTTACACTAAGTACTTCCTAAAAAAGGCCCAGGATAATGTTTCACTGTGGCTGCTGTTAGATTTACGGGGATCCCATTTGCTCCAGCCTTTGGATTCACTCAGCCCGGGACAAGATTAAAACCAACCCTTCAATTTCCTTTTTTCTTTAGGAAATTAACTGTGGCTTTTCTGCTAATGAAAGTCTAGAGACACTAAACTTATTCAGGCTCTCTGCTGGCTCTGTGTGTGTTTGATGTGTCTTCGAGGTGCACCTGAAGGAAACAAGAAAGTTAAGGCAGCCATTGGCAATTAGCACTGAACATTATTCTCTGCCTTTTGTAAATGCCTGTGTGTATAAGGAAGTCAGAGCAGGGCTTGGAATTGTCTCTTTGGGAAATGCTCAGTGTTCTCTGTTTGAAAATAGGATCAAGAAAAAGGCAGTGAAAACTTTCCATGAAACAAAAAGTATTTTGACTCGTATCCATAGATGTTTTCTGTGATTCTGTGGCACTGAAAAATCTGGTTCACTCCAGTTTCATTTTTATTCCTTCACGTTACCAAAGAAGTAATTTCAAAAGAAAATTGGAATCTTCTTCTAGTGAAATTTTTCTAAGAAATGGTGTTTGTAATTAGCTTTACTTGAGAAGAGCTTTTCCTTACAAACTCTTCTGCTGCTGATGCCATAAGACATTCCAGGGAAAGAACTTCCCTGTGATAGCCCTTGATCAGCTGTCTTGGGTCAGGACAGGGCATTCAGTCAGGATGATTCAGAGCAATGGGACAAGATAGTTATACTTTTCCCATCAGCAGATGTAGTTACAAATTTTCTGACAAAAAGGGTTTTCACTGCAAAGTGCTGGTTCAGCCAAAATTATTTTTCTTCCATCTCATTCCCAGAAAACACTACCTTCTTTGTTTCCTTCTGCTGCTGGAGAATCTGGGCCTCTGGGATCAATGGTTCCAGTGCTGTCCCAGCACAAGCCTTTTCCTCCCTTTGGAAAATATGAAGCCTTCCAGGTAGTCTGGAGAACTGGACACCATGAAAATCCCCACGGAGGCAAGAGAGCTGTGAGTCTGGGATCCAGCTGAACTCTGGCTTGGGCTTGGTTTGCAAAGAGCTTGCCAAAAGAAGGGAGGGTTTTTTGTTTGTTTATTTTTCATCAGTATCTGAAAGGATGGGGTTAGGTAAAGAGAATTCCCACTCAATGGACTCACTGTGCCTTACTGATAGTTAAAACAGGGAGGAAGAGATCACCAGGCCCTTGGAATTGGGTGCATTTTTAGGTTTGGAAACACACTTCCAGTCCCTTTTGTTGAGATGGACTGAAGTGATGTTGCTGACTCTCCAATTCTTGTTAATGCAGAGGCTGCCCCTGTTCTGAACATCCTGTTGAAGTGCAGTGAGGAATAACCAATGTCCTGGGAACTACCTGATAAATGCTTCTTTCAAAAGAAAGATTTTTTTGCAAACTCCTTAATACCTTCCTAATCTGAAGGACAATTTTTCTCCTCTATAATCACTATATTAAAATTTAATACCAAGTATTAATATAACATACTTAATGGCAACCTGCACATTATTCTGAACATATCTGCCTTGCAAAAGAGCTCTGTGGGCAGGAGAAGGTTTAACTCTTCCCAGGCCCGTGGGGAATGGCAAAGCTGTAGTTGCTGCCACATGGAGCAAACTTCAGGGCTGGCAATTGTGCTGGCAGGTTGCAAAGGGGGAACATGTCCTCTTCCTTTGTGTGCTGGCATGGTTTCTGTTCTAGAAAAAGCTTCTTTTGAGCTCATTTTAGTAGCGAAACTTAGATGGCAGGATGGAGAGGGTGAAGCTGCTGTGAAGGGGAGGCTCTTACTGAGGTGTCAGTGTTAAATCATGGCAGGGGGAGGATGAGGAAGGTCAGACCATTCCTGCTCTCCTTGTCCCACAGAACAACGTGGCCCTCCAGCCTGCCTGCCCTGGGTTGTGTCTCTGTGCATGAATGTGGGTGCTCTGTGTAGACTCTGGAAGGTGGGAAAGCACTTTGCCATCCTTCTCCTTGTGTGCTGCACCTCCCTGTGCTTCTCCAGCAGGTAGATACTCAAGATTGGGTGCTTTGCTCTTCCTGGACACTGTCCAGTCTCACCAAAGAGCCTCCAAAATGGACTTAGCCCCTAATTTACGAGACTGGCTTAAACCTACAAGATTAGTGTTGAAAGCTATTGTTTTAAAGTTTGGATTTTGAAGGTTTATATTTATAATATTTAGGCTGTGGTCCATAACGTGAGAGGCAACAACTTGCTGTAAAGGAAAACTCAATTAGCCTGTGAACACAAACAGGCAAAAGCTCTGGCTTGATAGAGTACCGAAAATCAGGACAAAATCTGTGTGGCTGGCAAAGCCAGAAAGCCTCAGGTCCACTCAGAGGAAAGAACACAGGAAACAAATATTTCCATGCAGGTTTGGTTCTGGGGGAGCCTGACTGGCTCGTGTGAGTGTGTTCTGAGGAGCTAAAAATGGTACGAGTCAGTTCTTGCACAATGTGCTTTTAATAGAATCACTAGGTAAAACATTCTCACCTGGAAAGGAGTCTGTGCTGAGGCGGAGGGAGGGGAAAGAAATGAGAAAAAGAAAATAAAGCACCAGGCAGTGGGTGGCAAAGGGGAGCGAGGGACACAGTGGTGAGTGTGAAGGATGACTTGGAAAGGAGAGGGATGCTATTGAGGAACAGCAGTAGGAAGGAAAAGGGGGGCTGAGGGGAAAAGCAGGAGACATGGTAAGTTAAGTAAATTCACATTTATTTCTGCACGAGTTTGCTCCAAACGCTCTTCCTGCCCTCGCTGAGCAGGGGGTGTTTGGACTCCCTCCACCCCGGGAACAGAACAGCTCTGTTGGAGCGCGGGGTGAGGCTCCGGTCACGGGCACAGCCCGGGCTCCCTGTGCTCCACCCGGGCACCACCACAGAGGAACCAGCACAGCACAGGCAGCTCCTCCAAGGGCTCCCTCGGGTGCCCCTGGGCTGGGCTGGGCAACCCAACTCATCCCCAAAAACCCCCTGGCCTCCCTGGTCACGGTGAGGTTTATGAGCATCATCCCAACAGTGCATAAAGGACAAGTCAGCCCATCCAGCTGCAACTCTACCCTGCTGTGCCAGGCAGATGTGCTCGGAGATGGGCTCTGTTTGAATGAGGGCACTGAGTCTCAGTGCCAATAAAAGGCTTTTCAGCACCAAGGAGGGCAGGAGGGTTTTCACACCACGCTCCCCTCCCTGTTGCCTGCACACCAGGTAGCAGATACATCCCAGCTTCTTGGGACCACAACCAACCTATTGTTTTGATCCAGCGTGAGCCAAAGGGAACAGTGGGAGACATTGTTGGGGAGCTGGTGCTGAAGGTTTTCAAATGTGTCTTGTGCTGAGAAGGCCCTGGGCATCTGCAGAGCAACCGTGGAGATGTTCCTGCACAGCCCTGAGGAGACTCCTTTGCACTCAAATCCCTCTGTTTTAATGAGGACTCACCATTTCTTATGGAATCCTACATGATTTCAGCTTTTGGGGCTTCTCTAGGCAAAAGCTGTAGAACTTTAAAGATATCTGTTATATTTTACCTGCTGGACTCCAGTCATGATGTCTTGCATGGCAGTTGCTGTTGGCATATTCCACAGGCAAGCACTATTAGCACCAAATATAAGTATATGTGTATATATATATATATAAATTACAATATTTCTTATTAAAACTGGCATGGTTGTTCCAGGTCAGTCTCATTAATCTCTTATTCATAAGTGTAAGATCTTCATGCTTCCAAAGTATGTTGTATAATGGTCTTTAAGAAAAGAGCTGATCCACTTGTGTGTCTGCTAAAAAATACATTTTACTTCTATACACCCTTTAGTGTTTTATGCAGGAGATCTGTAATTTTAAAGAAATTTTAGATTTTATTTGAAATTCTCTGCAGAATTTATTTGGCTTTGCCACCTGCAGAGAAAGGCTTTTACAGGTTAATACTGAATTTCTTTCTGAGGTGGGGAACATATATTTTCCAATATTTCGGGTAGCCCCAGCATGACTGGCCAATGGTCTGACAATTGGGCAAACCTAATCCATCCAGTCCAAGGCTTGGTTCCTGTAACAGGCAGGTAACTCCCCCTTGCAATGGGCAGCTTCTCTCTTTGGGATGCATTTTGGGACAGGTGCTGTCACCCTGTATCCCTGGCATTGGCAGTAATGCCAAGCCAGGAGCACAACAGTTTGCTAGGCGAGGTCAATCCCTCTGTGAGAGCCCTAGAACCAGGGCAAAGATTTTAGAAAATGATGGAGGGGGTTTTAGGATTTTCTTTGGTGTTGATGTTTCATATTTATAGAAGTTTCCCACTGACAGAGCCTCCTCTAATCAGGGTGCTCTAAATGACTAATAGGAAATTAGAGCTTTCTACCTAAATTTCCTTCACTACTTATAGTTACTAAAGGTGGAGGAGGCTGAAACAAGGGGTGCTTCTTATGCCAGTCATCTGTAAAGTTTCTGGTGAGCCCTGAAGCCCTGATGGTAACACAGAGCTTCCAGCTGGATGACATTTTACACACGTTTAGAGTGTCCTGCAAGATGTTCTCCAATTAGTCATCATCACTCACAATGTGTTTTACATATTAGCACACAGTTTACAGTCAGGCAGAGGAATACAATTGCAGTGCAGCTGCTCACAGCGAGACACAAAGGTTATGGCTCTGTGTACATAAGCAAGCTGTGAAAGTTCCAGCCATCCAGCTCCTTCACCCTCTTGTGCTTTTAAAAGCCAACAGAAGCAGAAACAAATAGTGAGTTCGCCTCTCATTTCAGCCCTGGAAAAACATTTGAAAGCATGGAGTGAAAGGAGGGATTTTGTTTTTCTAATTTGATTCCCATTGCTGCAGCTGCAGCCAAAACCTTTGGATTCTGGAAAAAGTTCAGAAAGTGCTGCTTTTTGGAAGAGGTCGTGTTTATTGGAAAATTACATCTTGCCCAGTAAAAACTGACAGTATAAGTACTCTAGTCTATTAAAAGCTACAGAAGACACAGTTAAGGGTTTATTTAATGACTGCTGCAGATGGGGTTTGGGAGCTTGGAGCCTGACACTGGCATATTGGGTTTGAGATTGTGTTCTGGGAACACAGAAACCATCACTGCTTTATTAGTGACCCCTCTCGTTCACCCTCATGGTTAAACTAGAGTGAACTGGCACAAGTAGGCTCTGCTTAGTAACTGGTAACTAGTTTTTCCTGAAGAAAAAGATATTGGAGGTCAACAGAGCAGCTCAGTGAGAAGTGAGACACCACAACTGAGGAAGCCCAAAGCTGGCAGAGCTGGGATCCTGTTTTTGGAAGTAGGCTCAGGCTCAGACTGGGGCATGACCCCGTGAGGTTTCCTCAAACTCTTTGGATTAGGGAACAAAAATACATTGTGGAAAGAGAGGAACCACTGCCTCAGAGATATTAGACCTGACCTAAACTCCATCAGAATGTCACGAGCTATCAGCAGTCTTTGAAATGAGCCCTCAAATCATAAGCCATCCCTGTCCCCTGTTAGAGCTCCCCGTGGAGGAGGCAGTACACAACTTAACCTGCACAACTTACCCTGGAGCTCTAAGGAAGGCAAGGCCTGTCTCCCATGCTGTCCTGCCCATGAGGAAGGGAACAGCCTCCCCTTTGCTCAGGGAATGCTCCCATCCCTTTCCCAGGTCTCTGCAGACCATTGGAAAGCCCAGGTACGGCAGGACAGGTCAGGTGGAAGTGTTACAAAACTCAGTGTTATGTTTTGGTTCTGGGGTCTGTTGGCTGGAGACTGAATGAGATTCCAGGTACCCATCAGGTTCTGCTCCCTGTCTCTGTGCCTGACCTGCTCTTGGGTCACCTATGACCATCTAGAAGCCAGACTCTCCCAGGAATTTTTTGCTTTTCATTTACTTCACTGGCTCCTGAGGCCTGGATAGAGTGGATAGAGACTTCCTGTGCTTTTGAGAGGAGCTGCCTTTCCCTGAGCATCAATTGCAGTTTTACTACAGCCAGCAGGAAGTGTGTGTGTGTGTGTGTATGTAAAGATCTTAATGTCGCAGCTGTTTAGAACCAATTCAGTGTAATTCAGTTTTACAAGCAGTGTTAGCCTAAATCCAAATCAACATTGCTTTCAGCAAAATGCAGTTATAATTCTTTTGGCCTGCTAGCAGAGTGTGTGTTGCCATATTTGTCTTTCAGAAGCAAAATAAAATATGACATTTACTGACAGCCTGTTTCAAAAGTGGAACGGGCTGATCTCAGTTACGCACGGGGGCTCTGGAGCCAAAACATGATTGCTCCTGATTCCATGGGTAGAGCTGCCACCAGAATGTGACCTCTGCAAGGAGGAAAACTCCTCTCACAGGAGGGGCTGTGGCCTTTTGTAAGGAGATGACGATGTTTCTTTCAGGAGGGATATTTTCTGCTCATATGATGGAGTGAATTTTGAAATCCCTTCAGGAGACTTTCTGGGAGCTGACACTGAGGTCACTCAGGATGTCAGTGCTCAGCTCAAGCCACCTTCTTTTTTAATCTTCTGTGCTGGGGTCACACTACATAACCAACCTGAAAAGTCTCAATGGCAGCTGTAATTTGGGTAGTTTCAAATCTGGTAACTGGAGAGATCCAAGTTAGTGGTGTGTGGAATATTGTGAGGATCCCAGGACATCCCTGAAGAACATCCATGAGATCCTCAGATCCTGAGTACTCACTGGTCACTCAGCATCACTGTTTTCTGAAAGCTCTTCCTGCTGTGGGCAAATGGAATCATGGAATGGTTTGGGTCGGAAGGGATCTAAAGCTCATCTCATTCCCACCCCTGTGCCATGGGCAGGGACACCTTTCCCTATCCCAGGTTGCTCCAAGCCTTGTCCAACCTGGCCTTGGACACTTTTGGGGATGGGGAATCTCCAGGGCTGAGTTACTCAGCTGTTGGAGGGGTTCATTCTGCATTGGGAATTCCCTTGTTAGCCCACATACTTAAACACCATCTTGTAGATCCATTTCCCTCCCCAACATTAAGCCTGGGAAAAAACAGGGCAAACCAGATGTGCACATGCACACAATTATATTCTCTGTCCCTCCTTCCCTTGGACCTATTCCCCTTGGATGTCCACATCTTTGGACTCTGGACTTTGTCCCACCCATAACCCTTTTCCCTCTGACCAAGTGCCCTTTGCCACCCCCACTGTAGCTCGTTGATATTTGGGCCAGTGAACAACACAGGACAATGTTGGCTGCTCTCCTTCCATCATTCTGAACCTCTTCAAACCTGGTTACACTACTTTGGTGATAAATAGTCCTAATAAATTCTTTAATAGTATGAAGATAGGTTATTACTCATCCCAGCCAGGCTGTGAGAAGATCATAAATCTGGAATAAAAGCCATTCATTTGGTTGGAGAATCCAAAGCTTCCCTGTTTAGAAGGATTCATTTCCACCAACGCCCTCAGTTAATCATTCTCCAAGTCCACATAAATATCACAGGCAAAGGAAAAGAATGACCTATTCTTGGTGTGCCATAAAGTGTGTGTGTTATGCGATGAGTTTTCAGCTCTCAGCTCATGTGGGAGAAATTCAGCCATGAACCAGAGGCTGCAGTGTGGAGTTTGTTGCTGGCTGGGCTTTCTTGGTCAAAAGGAGGCATTAAGTTGTTCAAAGACCATGTCATATCCCAGGAAAGATAATAGAAACATCCAGGATCACATGTCTGCATACATAGGTGTGTATTGAGGAATTTTCTCTTTATAAAATCTATGTTAGTGGCACAAACTTCAAAAATACTGCACCAAACTAGTCCATCTCTGTACCTCTACTAGTCAGAGTTAAACTCAATGATTTAATTATTTTATCAATTTATCATCCTAAACTTGGGGGGAGGGATTTACAAGGTTGACTCTCAACTGCAGAATCAAAAACATCTTTGTTACTGAAGGGTGAGATTTTCAGGCATTTATTAAAAGTATCTTATGAAAGACAATGAAATGACGAGAAATGAGTCATGAGGATTTCCATACTGAAAAATAAAAACCACAGGAGGAAAGCACATACTGTATTTCCATTATAAGGAAAGATTAGGAGCACTTAAACCAAAGTGTGACCAGGAGTAGCTGAAATAGCCGTAGCATCTACTCATGGCTGATTCCTTGAGGATCTAACCAGGAGTCTGCTATGGCTCTACAAGAGGAGCTGCTGCTAACTAGAGCCCAGTTCATGAGGTAGTGTTGGCCAAAAATTCATTATCCAGACGTGCAAGTTATTATTTCTTCCTAAAAATGCCAGCTTTCCTTATGGGAAAGATGTCTGACTAATTCGTAACTTGGATTGTGTTTTGGAAAAATGCTTTGAGTTTGTCAAAATATGTTGTTTTGAAATTTTAAAGAATGCAATTGTCATCCTTCTGGTTTAAATGACTTTTTACTTTCAGACTTTCGTGCATGGAAATATAGACACTTAAAAAATTGTTCAAAAATGAACTTTTCTCCAAAGGGAAAGGAAACAACATGAGAAAATATCACTTTCTTTAAGCAACTAAATATTCTTGATGGTCGTGGTGCTGCATTCATTGGCTAGAGAAAGGTGAGACTTCAACTACTGTCCACCTTGGATGAGAAAGGGGCAGGTTTGTGGTTCCAGAGTTGAGCTGTATTTATTTTGGTGACGTGAAAATCTGTTCCAGCTTCTGGTTATTGGCAGTGCTTGGTGGTTTGGGTGCTTGTAGCCCAAATTGTAGAAGCAACAGTGATTATGGAGACCATGTCACCTCACCTGTCTTCCCTTCCTTTGACCATCATTAGGCAGCTCATGCTCTGCCAAGGAGGAAAACTTTCTTCTCTTTGTGTGGCTTTTGTCCTGTTTGGAAAGGAAAGGGAGGATGGGAAAGGTACTCTGGGATGTGTGTGCTGGTGCTCCAAGAAATCCAGAGTGACCTTTGGGGATGGAGTGGAGGCTGGTGCTGGGCAGTTGTTCTCAGGGCTTACAGAGAAGTTCAAATGAATGTGTTCACGACTGATTTATGCCCCCAGCTCTGACCCAAAGCAAGCAATAAATCACAGCCCTGGAAGAACACAGAAGCCACTGCCTGGGACTCTGCAAGTCATGAGAAGGAAGTACTAAAAAAGAGGGAAGAGAAAGAAAATGGACTATATTTAATAAATTGTTTGAGCTCCAGTATTAGCAGGCTAGGCTTTGCCTGGGGATTAGGAGCCAGCTTGGGAACCAGTGAGCACTATCTTTGCCTTCACATAACCTCATTAACTCTGTAATGTTAAACACATTCTCCAGCAGGGCTCCTGGGCCGTGTGTCCCTGTGCCTTCCTCCCCAGGAAGGAGCCCATCTCCCAACCATCTCTGTGCAGCCCTTGTAGGGAACGTCAGCGATCCCCTCTTAGCTGTTATTGTCTGTGCCTCCAGATAACTAAGCAGGTATACACTTAAGTCCAAGATAAACAGTGCCCTGGCCCCTCATTTATTGCAGATAGCAGGCCATGAAGCCCAGCTCTGTGCTGGCTATCGTGCCCTCTATCGCCTCCTTGCAAAATGTAATCCAGAAAATGCTTTCATGGTAACCTTAGACAGCGGCGAGCGGCGATAACATCTCGAGGCCCCCGTGACAGACAGGAACTCGCAAGCATGGAGTTAATAATGCAAACTTTCAAAAAATGAAACTGGCAGAAGGAGCCGAGGAGGGGAATAAAAGGGGCCGGTGTGGCTGTAATTGGGACCATGTGAGCTTCCTTAGAGAGGGATTAAGGCAAAGAGACAGGCCTCGCCCGCGAAGATTAGTTTCAATTAGACGGGCTGGAGGCGAAAGTCAGGACTTGGTGAAAGATTAAAACAAGAAGGGAGAAAGTTTCCATTGCTTTTGCTCCAGGCCTGCACAAGAGGGTTCAGTGAGATCATGCTAATTGAAGGCAAAGCTTGCATGGAAGTTCGGAAGAACTCGCATTAATTGATTCGATGCTGCGATTCTTTTCTTCATCCGCAGTGTTCTTGTGTGTTGTTCTTTTTTCTTCTTTTTTTTTTCTCTTTGCCTTTCAAAACCACCCCCAAGTTTTGCTGTGGTTAGAATGAAATGTGGTTGAAATGGAGTTGTGGGTGCCCCATCCCCATGAGACAGGAGGACACTTGCCTGGTGCCATCCAGGCAGCGCTGTGTTCCATCTCCCTGATCCCCCCCCAGTTTAGTATCAGCTATTAGAACCAAATTGGTGGTGTCATTGTTGCTGCTGCGCAGCTGAGAGCCTGGTTTCACTAATTAACAAGCCTGTGCCCTTGACAGATTTGTTTTTCCCACAAGAAGATCCAATTTAGGTTGTTATTTAAAAGTTCTCTCTGAAATTTACAGTATGGGAATCACCCAGGCTCGTGTTTTCCAGTTCTGAGGTTGAGTAGAGCAAACACATGGTTTCCTTATGGCTCCTGTAGAAAGGAGCTCTTGAGGAAATGGAAATAGTGTTTTGGTCCATCTCTGCCTGGCTGAATCCAGCACTGGTGTAACTGGGATCCTAGGGAGGAGATTCTACTGCTTTTCTCCTCCTCCCTCTCTCCCCATTACTTCCAGTTGCAGTGGAAAAGGAAATAATGGAATCACAGAAATTGGGATTGGGGAAGACAGGCTGGTGTCGTCAGGCAGTGCAGGGCTCCTCTCTCTGGTACAGCCCTCAGTGCTTTGTCTGGTTCCCAGTGCTGAAATTACAATTACACCATTTCCTTTAAGGGGAAAATATTCCAAATATGAAAAGGTTTCCACGTCAAGAATTTTCTCCCCCTATCCCCTTGACAATACTGAGAGCTATAGGAAAATGTATATCCAATCTTTCTATATTAGATCAATATTTTTATTCCATTAAACTTGTCTCTGAGGGGCAGGAGACATCATTTTTTGCCAGATTTCTGTATCAGATTGTCACTCTGTGGATTTTTGTTGCAGAAAGCTTTGGAATTACAATGCCTAGTCAATTAGAGTTAAATGCATTTTCACAGCCGGCCAGAAAAACATTAGCACTAATCAAAAACATCGCGCCGACAGGGATTCCCAGAGAGATTTTTTGTTTTGTTGTGCTTTATGAAAATGTTCTCTCAGCTAGAAACATCAAAAAGACAACCATGAGCGTGTTCAGCTAAAACATGAGGAAAAGAATTTGAGCTCTGGCTGCACAGAGGTCTGTCTTTCTCCCAGATGACAACTGATGGGGATTTTGGGGTTTCAGCTGATCTCGGGCTCGGCAGGGGAGGGTCCTCCCCACAGCCCTAATGCTCTAATCACCCCTTGCTCCCAGCCTTGTCTTCAGCCCCACACATGCACATTGTTTCATTTCCATGTCTTGGTTCCTGCTGCATTTTTCAATATGAAATGAGATACCAGGGGCTGATTGCTTGGTACCTTTTCATTTTTCACAGTAGGAAAGGCCAACCCTCCCCTATAGGATCCCACCTGGCCACGGGATGGAGGAGAAGCTGCAGGGATGGCACTCGGTGTGGAGCCCTGTGTGTGCAGTAAGGACTGGTTTGCTTTCAGAAATATCCCTTTTTCGATAAACATACACATTTTTACATCATCTCAAAGTGTCCTGGCATCCCTTTCTCAGCACAGAACCTGGAATGGTCCAGCTGAGGGTCCTGTGCTTGGCTGTGCCAGGACCTGGCCTTTGTGTCTGCCAGGTGTTCCCAGCTATCAAAATGACACCATGGATGTTCTTCACGTGGAGTTGAAGGTATCTGGGGTGGGAGAGGCTGCAGTTGCCTGAATGCAAAAATCTTAAATATTGTAAGACTGGACTATTGTTCAGATGTGAAACCACTGAACAGAACCAATTGACATCATCTGCTACCTCAGAATGGCACCTGGACACAAGCAGTACTTTGTAATTGCAATATTTCTTTCACATGGAAACATTGACAACATTCCAGTCCTTCCCCATTAAAGCCTGGTATCTCTGTTTTCCTCTCCCCCCCTACCTCCCTTCAGCCTCTTTTTTCTTTTTTTTTTTTTTTGGCCTGGAGTTATTACATGGAAGCCTGATAAATGGATGCTGTGAATGAATGTTTTCCAAACATTGTAGGAACTATTAAGAAAGTGGTTTTCCTTCTTCCCCTTTTTTCCTTCCCACACTCCTCCCTGCTCCCACCCCACAACTAATAGCACACAAATAGCACTTCATGTAATTTTGGCTCCTCTCCACTATTCCAGGCAGACTTCAGGAAATCTCTTGATTTATAGTTGGGGCATCCAAAGCAGCATGCTGCCTGCTTCCTTCAGGGATGCCTGTTGGTGACATTTAGTGGGGTTGAGGTGCAGTATTTCAAATGGGCAATATCCATATTTTAGTCAGATAACTCCATGTTTATACTCATAAATTGATTTAGTAATGAAATGAGCTCCTTTCATGATGCTTGCTGGCTTTAGGGGCTTTGTTATGGTATACTCAGACTTCCTGAAGTTTAGTTTACCAAAGCAGAGTCAGAGTTTTCTATCCATCCTCCCATAAGCAGTCCAACTGAATTCAATGGGGCCATTCACATTAATAGGTAAAGCAGGATTTGGGACTGTGTTCAGAAAACCCATGGAGCATGTGCTGGAGGCTCCCTGTCCTCTGGGCTCCCCACGGCTGCTGTTGGCTGCTCCAGGAACATCAATCCTGGAATGCTTTATGAGGTTGTTGGTTGCTGGAGCCTCATATCTGCTCTCCTGCAGATGGGATGCTTGGAAAGGGGCTTCAGGCCAAGCCCAGGGCTGCAGCTGAGGGACTGGCCCTTGTATTTGGTTTTTATCTTCCTCCATGTGTTGGTGACACTTCACTGGTGACTGTCATCAGGTGAATTCCCTGCTGTTCGTGGGTGTGCAGGTGGTAACAGCGGGCTTGGGTTTCCTGCTCTCTCAGAACTAGTCCTTCAGAAGGACTAGTTAGTACTTGGACACTGGGGCTGTCTGTGCCTTGTGGCATGGAAAACCACTTGGGATTGCTATAATTTGACTGGCATGGGCCTAATGTACAATATATGGACTCCTTTTCAGTGAGGGAAACAATTATCTCTGCCTTTCTTAGATATTGGGGATTTGAGACTTAATGCACTGCTAAGAGGAATTCAGTCTAACTGGTAACATAGAACGTGCCTAATCCTTGAATAAATCTGTGTCTCTGACATGAAAGTTACTTGGAGAGAAAAACAGTCTACAAGTTAATTGTGCACTCTGCAGAGAGGATTCCTTGTGCACACTGATCACTTGGATCATGGTGCATTGTAGGAGGATCAGAATAAGAAAATTATGTGTCATTTATAATGGTGCTGTCACCAGGTTATGTGAGAAGCATTTCAGAAATGGCCTTGCTGATGGGCCATGGCAGAGTGTGCCCCCTTAGCACAGTGTTTAATTCAAGCTTTCAGTGGGTACCTGGGAAATCTTTCCATAGGAAATGTGAGAATAAGTAAGGCTTGAGTTTGGACTTTCCTTCATGAGAGACAGGACTGCCATTGTTGGGTTTGGAAGGAGTTTCTCATGATATGTGCTAGTTCTGGCTGCATGGGAAACATGTTTGCAGAAGGTAGAGAGAGATGGGTGTCCTTAAAAATGGAAAGACCTGTTTTTTAGACTTTCCTACCTAACTTCTTACAGGGAATGAAATGCTAATTGAAAGATGCACCTGGATTCCTGCAGTCCCAAGCACAGACAATGGCTATGACCCAGGATCAGGCTGTTCTAGTCCCAGATTTATGTATTTGGCAGTGTTGTTGCAGAGTCTGAGTCCATTTTACAGACTGGTGACCTCTGACATTCACTTATTCTAGAGATGTTCTAGTTCTCTCATCTATAAACAGAGGAAACACCCATCTCTATGAAGTGCTGAAGACAAGCACCACCCAGCCTTGGCTCTGCTGAGTGCTCTTTACAAGGGTCTCAACTTCAGATAAAATAAAGCTCTATACTATGAAAGTATTAATACTATGCCAAAATAACATTGTTAAGCCGAAATAATGTTGTTATGCCAAACTCTGGCAACCTTGGACAATTCTGGGACATCATTTCCCACCAAGAGCAGCAGGGATTTATCTGGTTCAAGAATTACTTGGGATTCTGCCCAGAGTTAAGAACTTTATTAGTTTAGACTTGCTTTTGAAGGAAAAGAGTAACTGCACTCACAAGTTTTTAGGGGATGTAGCTACAGGTTTGCCATCAATTTCAGAACTATAGTTATCAATAGATGATATTTCTTCTATTGTAATAGATTTCTCCTTAGATTGTTTCACAGTTCATGTAGGATTTTTTCCCTTTAAGATAAAGAGTGTAAAGGAGAAAAAAACCCAGAGTTAATCTTTTCTCACAACATGCTGATATTTCTTATATCTGCTATACTTATTATGACAGCAGGTAAAGCTTCTCTCAAGAATAAAATACACCATTCTCACAGAGGTAGGGAAATCAGAGAGTTTTTAATTTAAATCTTGCAGTCCTGAAGGCAACAAAACTCCCTGACAATTGCACTCCCAAAAATGATAAGGTGAAGATACTGTGCTCAATGTTTTAGAGGAGTTTGAAAAAGAAAGTTCAGTGAAGAAGTTGAATGCAGGACAAGCTCCAGAGACTCTGCTCCTGCAGAGCTGTGCGGGACTGGGGCCTTTGTCTATTGAAAAAATGGCCCAAATAGCCCCTTCTCCTCTCCCACTCCTCCCACGGCCTCAGCGAAATTCTCGGATCGTGAGGGCATGTAGGGAACAGCTGCTTATGATCTCTTCACAAGTGCTGGGTCATTGGTAAACAACCATCCCTCCACCCTCTCGGAGGGGAAAAAAGAATTATACAAAAAATGTATTCATTTTGCCGATGATGAAGAGTAATGAAGAGCACGTGCACGCTGCGCGGGGAGAGGGAGAGAGAAATGACAAATTAAATCATGTCTCGTTTGACAAGCCTTTAAGTGTAACAGATCTGCACTTGTGCAGTGTGACAGGAGTGATTGATACCACGGGGCACTCGTCAATTCTTAAACACACAGCCCGAACAAAGGCTCACTTCAGGCTGCTGGCCGGGCTTTGGAGGCAGCGCGGTGCTACCCGGGGTAAGCACCCTCCACGCAGCCTGTTTGCCTTGGCAACCCACTGCCCCTCACTGTTTGGACAACTCTATTTATTTTTATGATCCTTCGAATATTGTAACCCAGTCAACTCAACAGTCATTTAAGGTAATTTCTGGTCTGAACAGCATCTATTTTCTGGACAACTTTACAATAATATATGTTTGCTGTGGGCCAAATTCTTCATGGAGGGGGCTGTGTTTCTGGGCTGTATTCATAGCTGTTAACTGGGGGAGAGTCCCCGGGATCCAGGAATTCCTAATAGCTTGAAATCTAAACCTCCTAGATGTCTCAGGCCATGCCATTTATAGAAGATAGTTAGTATGGCAAAATAATAAGCTTTTCTGTAGGTTTTATTTGTGCACAAACCAACCAACCAACCCACAGATGAGCTATTTTAGATGATTTTGGGGGGGAAAAACTTGGTCTGAGACAGACTTTGAAAATTTCAGACTTAACAGATCAAGGTGTTAAATGTAAAAGGGCACTGCTGTAAAAAGAGTCAGTCTTTAGTTATCACTGTTTTGCTATTTCACCACACTAGTGTGGTTATATGGGGCTTTTAAATGGACTAATGGGAGCTGGAGGATAATGGATGGTTTGCCATAAGATATCAGAAATGGCTCAGTGGTTCAGAGCAGGCAGGGAAGAATTTGTTATGGCACAGAAGTGGAAGAAAGAGCCTGAACAAGAGGACTGGAAACAGCCAGAAACATGGGTAATTCTGTGGAAGAAGAGATCAGTACAATAAACTTGGTTTTTAGGGACTTAAGTCAACCCATTCAAAGCCCAGTTTGTGGGGTAACATCCCATCTTCCCCTGGCCCAGCAGCTCTGAAGTGACAGGAGGCAGTGATGGTTTCTGTCGTCTCTAGGAGCCCTTGACTCAAGTTTTTATGTTTCTGTGAAATTATTTATTAGCAGGGAAGCAAATCAGCATAGCTTTTAGCTAAAGCCATGGTCTCTGAAAGTCCAAGACCCTCTTTAGCCTGGGGTTTAGGAGATGCTTCCATAGGTATCAGCTGTGTCTGTGCAGGGATAATTCTGTGATCCAGCCTTTCATTTTGTGTATCTTTACTAGTTGTCCTGGGCCCTTGGCTCCATTAGGGGTAGATGCCCAACTCTGTTTATTTAGGCTTTTTTAATCTGACAGTTCCAATCAAGCTAATTCATCCGAGAGAGACCAACCATCCTTTTATTTATTTTAAGCTATTTTAGCAAGGTAACCCAATCCAGACCATCTCCATATCTTGTTTACAAGAGCAGCCATGGTGACAACATCTGTCCTGTGTAAAATGTCAAAAAAAAGGGGAGGAAAAAAAAAAAAGAAAACCTAGGAAAAATCATAGAGGTATCAGAGCTGGTATTCAGACACATGTGGCAAAATGAGCCTCCAAGGTTATTGTCTGCAGCATTCAGAGGAGAAACAAGGTCAGAAGGAGGTTTCAGAGCAGTGGTGTGAGAGCCCAAGTCTCTACCTGTGCACAGGTAGAGGAACCTGTGGAGGAAATGGTTGTTTCATGCTTCTGAAAGGGAATTGTTTATGAGGCAATAAAGACAGTTTTTTCCTGACATAACTGATCAGATACATCAGTAAGAGAAGGTTAAAAGGAAGGGAAAATGCTGTAAAAATCAGGTTTCAGGCCCATTGTTACCAGAACAGTCAGAAATGGGTTTGTGATTATTGTGATTATTTGCATATTAAGCTACACAGGGATTCTGAACAGCTCTGAGGGGAATTTACATCTTGCTAGTGGAAACCGCTCATTTTAAATGATGTCATGAAGCTTTTGCCATCCAATAAATGAGGGGAAGTCTGACACAGTTCCACTCTGAGAGGTTAACTCACACCAAAAGGACATTTAAAAGCACAGCAGCATAAAGGAGGGAACTGGCTGTCGGGGGACACCACTGTGGTCCCCAGCAGGCAGGGAAAGCTGAGCAGCTCCCATTGCTGAGATGCCTGGGCAGCACTCGGTGGCTTGTCTTGATCCTTGCTGATCCCTGAGAGCTCTTGGATTTCAGGAAGAGGTGGAAGCCTGAGGAATTTATTTGTCACTTGAGCTAGTGATGACCATCAGGAATGAAACCTGCAGAGTCCATTATTCCTTGTGGGTTCTTATTTGAGGTTGAGTGCTGCACAATGTGTGGTTTGACATGAGTTTCATGTGAGTGGAATGATCCTTATTGATGGACTGTGGAATAATATGATTTTACAGTGGGGATGGCAGTGACATGCTGCCTCTGGCCCTTCCTTGGCTCAGGTCTGACCTGGCAGGGCCACCTCTGCTCTGCCCAGGAGAACACACCATGTGGGTAGAGCTGGAAGAAATTTGTTTTTCCTATGTTTTAAGGAATTCCAACACAACCTGACCAAGCAACAATAAAATAATTTTGCAAACCAAAATTAAGATGCCTGTTTTGGTGAAAAAGCAGGGAAAAAAAGACATTTTCACTTGAGTGTTGTATATCTGGTTGATATCTCTTTGCTACTAAATCTGAAAAAAAAAAGAAAAGGCTAGTAAATTAGAGAGAGGCAAAATTGCCCCACTGATCCTTCAAATTTCAAACCAGAAATAGATCCAATTAAAAACACTGTGTATGTGTTAGAGAAGCCAAACACACCTGAAAAAAACTCTTTAAACGCATTATGACCAAGCCTTTGTGATACACAGAAATGAGCCCCATCTGCTCCTGCTGCTGCACTTGCACCCATGTGACAGAAAAGATTAAAACAAGATACCAACATAAAAATCGATTGATGCAGGAGAAGCGAGTGGGAACTCCTGGAAGGAGATTGTTAGATAGCGACTGCTTGGAATAAATCCAAACCCAATTGCAGCCCAGAGAAATTGGCTTTGTGTCGTTCCATGTTTTCTGTAATGCAAACCAGCGTGTGTGAGGGGGGGGGTGGGATGTGATTGTCATTAGGAAAAACTTTTGCCAGCACAGTAGCTCAGACACCAGGGGATAATGCATTACACACTGATGCTTTCCAGGACGTGCATTCCCTGGCACTTGTGGGATGTTTCCACCCGAGGACGTGTTTCTGAACCACAGCTTCCCACAGGGTGTTCCCTTGGCAGCCCAAGGTTGAGATCCAGTCCTGGTTCAGAGAAATGCCTCCACCTTCCCGCAGTTCCTCGGGTTTCACCCTGCACCTTTGAGCTTCCAGGGGGTTTGGATTTCAGACAATGGGCTGAACAATTGGGAAAGAGCCCCCTGTTCCTGTTACAGCATAATCCCACCCAGAGAAAGGCTCACTTGTTCCCTCCAAGCCGGTGCACGCCAGAACACCTGCGGAGATGAAAGCACCTGGCAGGGCTGTGCCAGCCCTCGGCTCAGCTCCACTGCTGCTCCCCAGCTGAGGATCCCTTTATAGCCCCAGCTAGACAGGGCAGCTTTAAGCACTTGTGGCCACTGAGGACATCCCGGAGCGTCACTTTGGCGTTGAGTAGCGGTAACATCAGCGGCCGAGCTGAACCCCAGTGGTCCTGAGCTGCTGCCCAGCCCTTCCTTCCCTCCTGCAGTGTCAAATGAATGCCATAAATTTGCCCTCCTGTCCTCACTGCTCTGCCGGGTGCTGCTGGACACGGCCACGTTCCACTTCAGAGGGAGCAGGTGCCGATGGCTGCGAAACCCGACCGCCCTGGGTAGGAAGGCATCTTAAAACACTCCCCTGGCCAGGGTGGAAAAGGGACCCTGCAGAATGAGATTTTCTTCCCTCAGACCTGGTGGTGTCTGTGGTTTTGTAAAACCTCCCGTACTTTATTTACTTTTATTCCTCTGCTAGCCCTTGGGTACAGATTACTTTCAAACAAGCTGGTTTACTGTTTGCATAACACAAGCTTAAATTCAGTTAGGAATAAATCATTTTTCAAGTAAAATTCCCCAGAAAATAATTATAAGTATTTCAGGGTGTTGGGGAAAACATCAGAAAACTTTTTTTTGTTAATGTTCGGTGACACCTGGCAATTAAAAATAAAAATCCATTTCTTGATCCAGACCTTCCTCCCTCTCCTTGGGGACAAATTAAACTGAACTGCAGTAGTTTCAAACATGCTTCTAAATCCAGCATCGTTTGCTTCTGGGTAGACTCTACATTCTACGAATTATTTCTTCCTGGGAATCTGTCTTGGATTCATATTAATGAGGATTCCATGTTTGTGGTTAGGAGAAATTTGGTCTTGTGGCTTAAGCAGCCTCAGGACTCTCATTAAGTGTGAGAGGTTAATAATCTAAACTAGCAGTTAACTAGCTCTGGTCAGCAGAGCCTTATTGCTTTTGGCTCAGGCGAGCTGAGCTGGGCCCTTGTCCCTTGCAGTGCCAGAGATGCAGGTGGAAACAAGGAGAGCAACCAAGGGGAGCTGCAGATGAACCACTTCTAATTTTAGCACTGGGGAAGATGTTAGGAAATGTTTGAAGTGCAAATAAGATACTGATGGAAAACCAAGGCTGTGCAGGGATGGCTTTGAGAGGAGGGATGGCTGTGAGATGGCTGTGTGGGTTCCCTGGGATGAGCTCTTCACTCAGGTGTGGTTTGGGCTCTGGTGGTTTGAGATCCTTGTCCAGCTCAGGCAAAACCCTCTTTTGCTTTTTGTGGGAACAAATGGTTGCTTTGCTGCAGCACAAGAAAATTATGGAGAACTCCCAGCTGTGCTTGGCTCTGTGTGGGGAGGCATTTTGTGTGTCCAGCATGTCAGAGACTCCCATAACAGAACAGCCACTGAAAGAACTCATGGAATTTCAGAGAAGTGGATGGAATGGATCTCTGGAGATCCTCTGTTCTGACCTGCTGAGGGAATAGAGGGGAAGAGTCATTTTCCTGCACCTGCTGGTGCATCCTTACTCTACATCCTGGGATATGGTTCACCCACCCACCAGCAGGGTTAAGTTGCTTTGTGGGTCAAGAGCTTGAAAGAAACAGCTCAGGTATTCCTGACATTGAAAAATTGCTGCAGAAGGGGGAGGGCAGTCACAAATTAGCTCTGTCCTTCCACATCCCATGGAAACTTTAGTTTTAATTGCAGAGAACTCCAGCAAATTAAAAAGAAGCAACCAAATCAGTTAGCAGGCTGGGTTCCTGCAGTGTCCTGACAGGTCCCAGAGGCCACATCCTCTTTGCCTGACTTTAGAAGGGTAAAGAGATTCTAATCTTTGTGCAGTTATGGAATAGTTCTGTTCTCAGTGGGAAAAAAACAGGACACAATCAGATATCTTAGAATTATGCTTCCCTCCCTTTCTAATGTGTTTATTTCAAGGATGCAGTTTATTTTAGCAGATGTCTCCCGTCAGAGCATCCACAGATTTTTCTTCTGGCATTTTGAAAAAGAGATTCCAAAACACCCAGAAAAATACATTCCATTTAGTTTCACTAAACATCAGTGTGAGAACAAGTATCCAAGACAGATCCAAAACATGATTGTGGAGAATCCAGCAGAGCATGGACTGCCCAAATGGACATGGCTGAAAGAAGATCTATTTTGCACCAAGGCAGCACATTGTGCTGTCCATCCCATGCTGACAACAGCTCACACCACTCTGAACTGGTTTTGCAGCGAGCTCTGCTGGCTACAGGGGATGCAAAAGAGGAAAAAGGTTTGTTACCTGTTCTTTTTGTAAGAGATAAAGATGCTCTTGCTGTCTGTAGCTCATATGGACCGTGGTGTCCAGGTTGACAGGGCTCCTTCCTGCTGTATCAACAGGCAGCTGGAGCTGGTGGGAGCAGTGGCTGCTCCCTGCAAGTACAAGTGCCCTGAATGCTTGGGAGCCCCACTTAATGCAGTTTGGGTCTGTTGTGAAGCCTCTCTCTCCTCATGTCAGGAAAGCAGGCTCTGCACTAGCAGTTCCCCTTGGGAAGAAGTGCCTGGGACTCCAGCCTAGCCATACATCTCTGTCAAAATCCCTATGAATAAATTAACCTTTCTAAAGATTAGTGCACCCTAATACCTCAGGGTTTTTTTTCTTGTTTTTTAACAGAACAAATGCTAAAAATGCCTTGACAGACCTTGCCGGGTTTTGTGCTGTGGAGCATCTACAAGGGATTATGCTGTGAAAGGTGTAAAAGGCACAGCCATGTGATTGTGGGCAGCACTGACTTGTCTCCTCTGGAGAAGGGCTTTAGTGTATGGCAAAACCCCCCAGTTATGAGTAGGAAATCCTCATTAGGGCAAATAACAAAAAAGCTAAAGAAAGTTCTCATGTTTTTCCTTTTAAAACACCTCAAGTTCAGCCACCTCCCAACGCTTCACCCCTGTTAGTTCAGCAGAACAAAGACACGATGTGATTCAAACAACTTTGAAGATTTTGGTAGCTACACTGCCACTGGGAGAGCTGAACCACTGGTGGCCAAATGTCGGTGGGAAACAATGGGCTCAGTGTCAGCAGCCAACGGGCCCTTGTCCTGGAGGCTTTTCCCTGTTCCCCTCCTTGACTGCAGCCCCTGTTTGGGTAGGACAGCCCAGGGGGGTCAGGTATCTGTGGCTCTGTTCTCCTGCCATTGAATTGCTGGAATTGATCTGAGCCTTTGCAGGCAGCTGGGGCGGAGAAGCCATTCCAAAGATGGCAGGGAGTGTTTTGATTTTTGATCCTTTTGAGATGAATTATGGGGAGGAAGCTGTCTGCTATCAGAGGAATTAGTCAAATTCCTTGTCAGATGTGCAATCCCATTAAAAATGCATTATCTGTTTTCAAAGCTTAAGTGTGGGTGTTGGTTGAGAGTCTTTAAAATATTATTGTAAACTTTCACTGAGAAAAAGTATTCCTGAGTCTTTCATGAAGGCTAATCCCACTTCAACTACCGTAAACCATCAACTTCTGGGGTGGCCTTCTGGAGGCCAGAGCATGCAATTATTCTGGGAAAATCCCCCTGGAAGATGCATACATTTGTTTTAGGACGTTGGTAGCAGCTCTCAGCATTCAACTGATTTGTTCTGATAATGATTCTGTGTCTGCACAGCTCTTCACATTCTCCTTTTGCTTTTCTCTCTGGCATCCAGTGTTCAAATAACCCTGAATTTATCCTAAAGGAGACCCCCAACTCCAGTTCCAGCAAAGAGTAAATTCAGAACTATTAAATGTATGTGCTCCCAGCTTTAATATCTTAAAAGTAGATGGAAGGAATCTCAGTCAGAGCTTTGAAGAATGTACCTGTGGAGGGAAGCCACAGATGTTTCTGTGAAGGATTAACAGGATATCCTGGAACATGCAGTGCCACCTATTCTTTAAAACATATTCCTTGGAATTATTTTAATAAACATATAAAGGTAGCATGTAAACTTGTCTGCTTAAAGTAACTGTTAGTTGCAGAATCAGAGAGTCTTCCTAGTTTTTCTTAATTTTGATTAAATAGGATTTCCAGGAAACTCTTGTAGATTTTGATATATTTCACTGACACTCACAACCCTAAAATGACTCCAGTTGGATTTACAGGAGCTGTAGCAGGTCAGAAATGGTGCTCTCTGGCCAGCTGAGCACTATTCCACAGGTTATTTGCCCAGACTTTGCTCCTGGGAATTGTTGGTATCTGAGAACAGAGGTAATGCCGCCACTTTTAATTGCTTCACTGCACTATCTGAGCACAACTGGGATGGCTCAGAACCTGCAGATCAGTCTGTAAAGCAAAGATATATATTTGAATGATATAAAAATAGGGTGGTCACCTTTTTAAAGGAAGGAAACTGCCTTGGCTGGCAAGGGCTCCTTGCTAGGACTGAGCCAGCACCGAGGACATGTTTCAGGCTACTTTGTTTTTCTGTTCCATGCGAGGAGTTGGCAGAAAAGAGGCAAATTCCTCAGGTCTGGCTGGATGCTCTGGCTCCGTCCAGGGACCATGTTTCCTGCCTGGATCTCTGGCAAGTGACTCAGTTTCTATAATAGCTCCAGTCCTCTCTGCCACTGCAGGGTAATAAAGCCCAGCTCAGTGCTTATCTCCTGAAATACCTATAAAGTTATGGCTCCAAATTGCCTTGGGCATCATTGCCAGCCCACCTGTTAAAATATTTTGGAGGCAACAAAGTATGAAAGGAGTACATGCACATCAGGAATATTTGGGGTAATGTGTTATCTTTTGAAGGCTTCTAAGGTGCTTTGATTTTATTTAGTGATTAATTTTATTATGGTGGCTGAAATCCCAAGAGATCTTATTAGGACCTGTAATGAAATTCTGAATGAAACAAGTGGTGTGGGAAGGTGAAAACCAGCTTCACTCTTTCTTTAGCCAATCCATATAAAAAAATCAGCCCAAACTTGGAGTTTAAAGAGCGTTTCCCTTTCTTCTACTAAATAAAGGAAGGAGCACCAGCAAATATTCTCATCCACCCTTCCAGGCTTGATAAGCAGAGAACCTTCAGCACCTAGGCTGGTCTTTACTGTACAAAATTTCCAGCACTCTTGGCAGTCTTGGACCCACAGAGTTCACAGTGCCACAAACACCAGGGACAGAACCCTGCCTGACATTGTCTGGACGACTCTGTAAGCAGACAAAGCTAGAAAATAAAGACCTTTCCTTGTATTCTCTGTACTCACATGCACATGTGGAGCTCAGGTCTTCCCCAGCCCCCTGTGTAAGACTGTGGACCATGTGAAGCAGCTGCAGCACAACTTATTGTAGAGCTGTAAAGCAGAGTCAGTGGCACTTTAACGTTTCCTTCGCTAGAATAGGTTTATCTCAAAATTTTATGTTATTTCAACAAAGTGGAGTGTTTACCATAAATAGCAGGGCCTGTAGAAAGCCTGTTGTAACACCCTTCCTACTGTGAAGCAGCAGTACCTCAAGCCTGAACCAATTTAGGGAGGCATTGGCCATATGATTTTAATATTAACAAGTGGAGCAAATTTGTGAGTGGGTTGTTGGCCAGTTTCATAGAGAGGGGCACCTGCAACCCATCAACACGGCTCCTACAACAAGGTGTCAATGCACAGGCAGAATAATAACACGAATTTGGTGTGTGCAGGGATCACTCAGCTGGTGGGGAGGTGTTAACATGCGGGAGAAAGGAAAACACGGTGGTGAAACGTGGCTATTTGTTGGTTTGTTGGCAAGGGCACAGCTCTCAGGAGGGAGAGGAGCAGGGCAAGGGGTGGAAGTGGGCACATCTCGGGATGCTGCTGCCAGCTGGGGGACCGGGAGGGGTGGAGGGGCAGTGTGGCTTCAAGGTGAAGGTGGCACAAGGTGGCCACGAGCTTGTTTTGTGAAATGGGAAAGGGCTGATGCTGCACGGGGTCATGCAGGTCTGGGGAAGGTTTAGAACACAAAAGAGGGGCTGGTGGATCTCTCAGCACCGTGTGAAATGAAGTGGACTCTCTAGAAGCCACCCTAAACCTTGTGCTGCTCAGGGAGGATTCTTCTCAGCTGTGTCCTGAGTTATTGCTTACATTTTTTGTGCGGGTTCCATTTCTTGCCCTATTTCATAGATTTCTCTCTTCTTGGAACACCCTGAAGAGTGAGGTCAGCACATTGTTATGTTCTTTCCAGCATTTGCCAGCTTCAGGTATGGGTTTTCATGTTTTCCTTTACCTGAATAAGCACAGAACTGCAGTGACACAATCCAGGGTTGGATTAAAATGGGCTGCCACAAAAGCACAAACCCCTTCTTGAAGGAACACAGGTCACCTCCTGATCGTCCCTTCCCCCCTGGAGCTGCTCTGTCTTGCTTGAGGTCCTTTCTCTCTGTTTGCCTTTACCTCTTGTTGCTCTATTTCTGTATCAGGATGAGAAAGCTGGGGTTGTTCAGCCTGGAGAAGAGAAGGTTGTGTGGAGAACTCACAGCACTTTCCAGGATCTGAAGGGGCCTCCAAGGACTGTAGTGACAGGACAAGGGGGAGTGGGTCCAAAATGACAGTAGGTTTAGATTGGATATTAGGAAGAAACTCCTCCCTGTGAGGGTGATGAGGCCCTGGCACAGGTTGCCCAGAGAAACTGTGAGTGCTCCATCCCTCAAAGTGTCCAAAGCCAGGTTGGATGGGGCTTGGAGCAACCTGGGCTGGTGGAAGGTGTCCCTGCCCATGACAGGGGATGGAAGGAGATGAGCTTTAAGGTCCCTTTCAATCCAAACCATTCCATGATTCTATTGCTTAGCCAGTCTTGACTTAGCAGAGCCTGTACCTCTAGTTCAGGGGGTCCACCCACACTGCTGGCAGGTCTGAACTGTGCTGTGATCACCGTCCCTTTTCTCACACCTGCAATAGCACCCACCTCCTCTCTCCCTCCAGATGGAACCCCCTGAGCCCACACTCTGCTTTGCCAGGCACTGTTTCCTCTCACTTGCAATGGCCCTTTCCCAGGAGGTAAGAAAATGACTTGGGCTGCTTGTTACTGGTGGTACTCTTGTTTTGGCATTGTGTGAATGACTGATTTCAGGCAAGGCTGTCAGTGTCCCTTGCCAGCAACCAAGTTTTGGATGTTTGCTTTGGGAACATTTTGTGGTTGAATGGCTGTGTTCCATTCCACATGTAAACATGGGCAAAAACTCACATTTAGCAGTTCTAAACAGTTGGACACTGGTCAAAGGGGCTACTCCCCTTCTCTTTAATACACTGAAATTTTGCATAAAGTACAGAACAATTTAGTAGCAGGAATGCCGTGGTCCTGCCAAATATATGATTTTGTTTTATTTTATTTTTAAAAATGCCTAGCACACAAACAGAGCCTTTATTTGGAAGGAGATGTCAAGAAAGCAAAACTTAATTGACTCTCAGACTGTACAATTGGAGTCATGTCTAAAAGCAAAGCTGCCTTTCCCCTCAGTGTGTTCTCGCACTGGAAGCCAGTTTCCACTCTTATTTGCATGAGTTGAAACCACAGTAACTCCACACACGGCTGTGCCAGCATGGCTTGAGATTAGAACTGGGTCTTCAGCTATTTCAAGCTTTGCTTTTACTTCCTTAGTCATCTGATTGCTCCCAGTGATGCCAATCTGGTCCCTGGCTGGAGCCACACACCAGAGCCTGGCTGCAGCCACGGGGCCTCGTGCATGCTCGGCACTGCCCAAATCCAGATCTTTTCCTGATGAATATGTTGGTCCTTGTGTGTTTGGGCTGCTTAGTTTCATACCCTGGGTCATTCATCCTGGCCCAAGCCACTAAGCAATGAACTCACTCTCCTTTGACACACTCAGCAGTGGCCCCAGAAGTGCCAGTGGTATTGCTTATGCCCTTACACGTGTCTATGGTGAGCTGCCATCCACTGTGTAATGAAACCAGCATTTCCAGACCTGTTTTAGCTCTAAATATGTCCTTCAGTCTCTGAAATTGGGGCCTTTTCTAAGGAGAGACCCAGAATCAGCACAGCTCAGCCTTGCATGCATTGGTTTCAGGGCACCTTCTGCCTTGGACACTGTGTTCTCTCGTGGGTTTTCATGCACAGCCTGGGGAGCACTGAGGATCTCTGGTAGCACTTGTTGGTGCTCCACAGATTGGCTGCTCACATGATGCTGGCACTCTGCCTTATTTCCAGCTGCTAAATTGCATTCAAAGGCCATTTAAAATACTTTCCTAATAAAACTTGCCTATAAAAATAGTTACTATAGCTGCTGCAAGGATGTTCTAGGAGCTGGTCCAAAAGACAGTCCCTACTGAGATGAGATCCACCCTACTAAAAAGAAAGCTGAGAAATTTCAGCTTTAGCAGAATTTCAGCAGCAATAGGCAGCAGCAGCAGCAAAGTGGCAGTGAAAGTGTTAATCAGAGCATGTGCTTTCTTAGTTAATGCACAGTCACTGCTGGTGGATCAGATAGGGAGCAGGGCTTGGTGGGGAGGGTTTCTGAGCTGTTTAAATATGTTATGGCTTTGCTTTTAAAGTAGAAGAGCTTGGATTAATTGAGTAAGTGGCACTTAAGAGATTGCAGGTTAGGAGGATGCAGAGTGTGGCTAAACACAGCCTGGGTGTTCGCTGGCTTTTTCCTCTGTAAATCCACTTTCCCTGGAGCTGTGGGGTGAGGACACAGCCAATCCACTGCAGGGTTTATTGCCAGTGAGCTGAGACATGCAGCTGTTTCCATGCTTTGATCACAGGAGATAGCAGAACAAGCAGACTCAGTGCTGGTGCAAACTCTTTTTATACAGAAAGCCCTCTGTGTGAGCTCAGTCCAGCTGCCTGGGCTGCCAGGAGGGGCCAGGGGAGAGCTGGGACAGCATCCCCATGGGACATGGTACCTGCTGGGTCTTCTTTCTGACCAGGTACAACCTATTCTCTGTTTTCCATTTCATTGCAGAGTCCAAGTGTGCTAGAAATGCAACTTTTAGAAGGGTTATTTTCTCCACATGCAGCAGAAACTCTCTGGAGTTGACACCTTCCCTCTGAGCTTGCAAGTCTTGTTTCCTTTCCCATGGAGGGGGAGTGTGTCCCTACCTCAGCCTTATTCAAACAACTAACCTGGTGCTTTAACTTATCCTTCTGTTATCATTAGTTCATCAAGGACTTTCCAACTTGCATCATGGAAACCTCTCTTTTATCTCAGTACTTTGTTCCAGGACAGAGACTTCTTTTCCTTCATATTTGGACATGCCTGGTGCTTATGCCAGATGCCACAAATAGCCCAATCTCTCTTCTTCATTAGGACTTTTTTCTTCTGGGTCATTCCAGTGGCAGTTTTGGACCTGGATTTCCTTCTGCATAAGGGGTAAGAGTAACAGAATGAACCCTCAGAGAGCTGGTCCCACTTCTTGCCTTGTCCAGAACTGGACACCTTGTATTTTGTAATGGGGATTTATGGGCAAACATTACAGGAACTCCTTCTTTAGACACTTAAGCCCAGACCAAGGATAACAGTGCACATCTCCAAACAAGCCTGGAGCTCTTGGAAGGTTTTTAATGTGCTGCACCCAAAAAAAAAGGTGGTATAGTCTGATCATTCCCAGTGGCTGCTGGAGAGCCAGCATGGTTTTTCTGTAAGTCACTTTGGAAATGGGTGAACTCTTTTTTCCTGGAGACATGTAATATAGGAAGTGATGGAGTGTATTTTAGTGACTTCTGAGTGCAACTTTTCCTTTTGAAGTTGTCTAACTCTGGTGTGGGCATTTAGAAATGATATTTTTCCATCCTGTCTAATCTCTGTCTTAATTTTTGATCTGCCATAAGAGGGATAATAGAGAGAGATATCACTTACTTCCTCCTTTTGCCTTCCTAGGATATAAAACTCTGGACTTTTGGGGTCATTAACTAAACAAGATCTGTGTAAAGCTGATTTGACCTAGATCAGCCAAATTAAGACCAAGACTACTTTACTAAAGTTGAATTTTTCTAAAGTTTTGTAAGTTCTAGAAAAACAAACAAGCTCTTAAGTGATATTTGGGCTTTTCTTTGTGTCTGTCAGTGCAACTGACATTTAGGGCATTATTAACTATACAATTTTTATAAGTTTCAAGCACTGAGGTGTCCCTATTGACTTCAGTGATGCTCAGCCTGTATTGACATCAGATTAAATATTTAGGACCTCACTGCAGGCATATAGTTTTTAGTCAAGGAAAACCCTGTACGGGTTCTTGTCTCGACATCACTATAACACTCTTTGCCAGTAGGTGGGGTTCCAATCCTGTTAAAAAAACCTGGGAAACCTTGGCCATGAATTCTCGCTCCCCTTGCACTTCCATCCACAAGCTGGCCACATCTGGAAATGTTTGATTTGATATAGTGTCGTTTTACATTGCAGAAATGAGCGTAAGCGGTTTTTTAACCCACCAAGTGAGAAATGTGATCTGGGTTTTACTACCGACCCTTTAAATAAAAAACAGATCGCTTATTAAACCATTATCTATCAAGGATATGGAGAGAGTTAGAAATATCCCAGGATCAGAATCAAAATTGAAACGGACACTTTTCTGTCTACTGTCCTGCCCTGACAGCACAGTGTGGTCGTGCAGAAGTGCAGAGCTGAAATCCCTCACCAGAGGAACAACAAATGCAGGGAGACAGGAGGAAGGAGCAGCTCCTACCCCTGCCCTGGCTCTGTGCTGCCTCTGACCATCTCCATTCGAACCCAGGGCACTGCTGATAGGAAAGCGCTGAAATGTGTTATCATGTGTTGCTTGTCATCAAGGGTGGGATAAAATCTTCCCTTATGAGGGAAAATTATTGTCCCTTATTGGGCAGCAATACATCCAAGAAGGTCAGAACATCCCAACTGCCTCCTCTGTGCAGGCGAAAGACAGTGAGAGGAGCAAACTCCTGGCAAGTAAAATAGATTTCAGAAATGCTGGGCCCTTTGTGCTGCCTTTGAACGTGGCAGTTTGGCACCCTGGATGTACTGCAGCTCATCTCCAGCTCTTTGGGTCCCAGCTTAAAGGATGTGTCAGAAAATGCAACTAATTCAGTTGTTTTCACCCCTGTTTGAGCGAGGCTTCCTCGCTGATAAGGGAACATCCCACTGGCTTTGAGCAAACCCAGAAGGATTTGACTCCCTGTGAATTATGACAGTTGGCATCTGAAATGAAACAAAGATCAGATCTGAGATGGATTTTTGCCATCATGTTGCATTTAAAAGCTCGTATTACTTTGGTTGTATTACATTGCATCACACTCGGCCCAGTGGATGTGTCATAAAGCTGCCTCCTGTAACTGTACCCGGCATGAATGCACCAGAATGCCCTGAAAAGTGATCTTTTGTGCTTGCCAGCCAACGCCTCAGCGAGGATTAAATCCACCAAAAGTAGCTATGTCCAATTGTTCCTTTGGATCAGCAAATAATTCATTACCCACATTATCTTTTTCTGAAATGCCACTCCGTGTTGTAAATCACTAAGGTCCTGCTTCAAATGCCAATGCAGGAATTTGTTCTAAAGAGAAAATTCAATTTTGGGGCCAATTCACACAGTAGTTTCCCCCTCGAAGCAGAGCTGCCCATCTCCAAAGGCAAGATGCACTTAGAGGATTCCCCTCCCTTTAAGGAGTGATTCTCCATGGGCTCAGCTCCTGGGTATGTGGAATCATGGAATATCCTGAGCTGGAAAGGACACAGAGGAATCACCCAGTCCAACTCCTGGCCCTTCACAGGACACCCCAACAATCCCTCCATGCCCTGGGGAGCCTGTTCAGTGCCCGACCACCCTCTGGGGGAAGAACCTTTCCCTGATATCCGACCCAAAGCTCCCCTGCCACAGCTCCAGCCATGAGAGAGAAGCTGGAGCTCCAGCAATTCCCTTCCTGAGAGCAGAGGGAGGTGACCCCATGGGGGTGCCCAGGTGGGACCTGCAGGCGGCTGCTCCGTGCCCTGGGAGGGAAAGGCTCAAAAAGGCACGAAAGGGGAAGAGAAAGCCTAAGATTTTGTGTGGCAGCTCAAATTCCTGAAAGGGCATGGGCAAGGGGAGGGAAGGGGCCAGCTGGGGCCAGGCTGTGCCCTGCTCCCTGGGCAGAGCTCGCAGAGGGGCTGAGAACCAGCATCTTTCAGCACAGGAGGTTTCCCAGCTCAGGTTGTGTTGTGATTTTGACAGCGGACTAAGAATTTTCTCGAGAAATGAGCTGCTCACACACTGCTGGAAGTGGGGAAAGATATAAACCAGGTGACACGCTGTGCTTGAACAGCCCTTTTTATTTCGTGGAGAAGAGGAGGTTGTGTGGAGAACTCACAGCACCTTCCAGGACCTGAGGGGGGCTCCAGGGGAGCCAGAGAGGGGCTGTTCAGCAGGCACTGGAGTGACAGGATGAGGGGGAATGGCTTCAAACTAAAAGAGGGGAAATTTAGGATATACAGAAGAAATCATTCCCTGTGAGGGTGGTGAAGCCCTGGGACACCTTCCACCAGCCCAGGGTGCTCCAAGCCCCATCCAGCCTGGCCTTGGACACTTCCAGGGATCCAGGGGCA
>JAWWEE010000052.1:4438530-4514828 GCA_035221455.1 Xenops minutus | reverse complement strand
CCCAGGGTGCTCCAAGCCCCATCCAGCCTGGCCTTGGACACTTCCAGGGATCCAGGGGCAGCCACAGCTTCTCTGGGCAACCAGTTGCACATTAATTACACGTGTAATTAATCTCAGGATGTGCTTTTCAAAAGCCCCTGGGTTAATTCACAAAGGAGGGTGTGTACAGGTAGTTATTACCATTTAATTGCAGCTTTTAATAACGAGCCTGATCCAAAGCATTTTGTGAGCAGAAAGGGACATGGAATATTCTGAACATCCCAAGCTGGATTCACAAGGATCATCAAGTCCAATGTCTCTTTGCTGGCCTTGTTGTTATGGCATCATTCAAACTGATGGTTTGTTGTTGCTGGGAATGTCAAGAAGTTGCATTTGTTGGGAATAAAGCAGGATTTATTTTGTGCATTAGTTAATGGCACTTCCTTCCCTCAGTCAGCATTAGAACTTGAGGGTACAAATCTCAAGTAGAGCAGCAAAACTCTTAGTAACACTTTAACAGGATTTATTAAGTTTGTTTGCTTGAATAAACATCAGAATCCTCAAGCACTTTCTTTTCTGAAGATTAACAAGGAACCTTTTTGCCTGACACTGTGATTTTAGCATGTGATGGGTGTCCTTCTGCCTTTACAGATCCCAACCTGTATCTCTTTTCCGGTGGCACAAGGGACATCAGCCCCAAAAGTGCACCTGTATTGGGGAGTTCCCAAGCTCAGGGGTTACACAGTATTTCTCCAGCTGGTTTTTAAGGCATTGCAGTCAAGTAGGTTCAAAAAATTCTACATGCCCATAAATCTGAGTCACCAATACACACCAGCACAAATTTGCAGGATATTTACACAATACAAATACTGTTACGTGCTAATTTTAGGAGTCATTTTTACATCACCAAGAGTGAAAAACATCACACACCTTTACTGTGAGCATCAGTTGGGAAGAAATAATATTGTAGTTCATATACTTGTAGAAAAGTTTATAGCTATTGTTTAATGCCTGTTACACCTCAGGTCCTTTCTGTGTATGGAATTTGTTTGCCCTTTATGTTTCTCCTTGTACTTTACATTCAGTCTCTGCCACCTCTCCCCTGTTGCTGGCCTTGCCCAGGTAATGAGCTGTTTCATATTCGGTGCCAATTAGGAGAAATTCCAGGCCATTGATACAGTTACAAATGTTGATTCTCAGAAGTGTGTGAGGTGTTTGGACCAGGTTCTGATCCATTTCTTCCAAAGGAGAATAACACCAGTGACTTCAGCTGAGTCACTCCTGATTTACAGATCTGAGTTATCCACAATAAAGGGCCTGGCCCTGCCTATTTTCCTGGTGCAGTTCTGTTTGCTTTGGGGGATTAATTACCCTCCAGCCTGGCCAGCACTGACTGTGAGCTCCTGAACCAAATGCAGGGCTGAATATGCTTTAGGAATTAGGAGAAAGATCCTTTGGGTTGGACTTGGAGCTTGCATCCAGATGTTGTTTTCCATCTTGGAGTGATCCTAGGCAAGCTGGTAAACCTCTCCCCTAAGCTTAACTATTCCACTTACGCTACAGATACCTTGATTTTTTACAAAACCCATAGATGCTGCTCAGGAATTCTAAATTTTGAAACACTCTGAATGCCTCCCATTGAAACTTTCTCATCTTGAGCAATCTTTTCATGCCTATATTGAAAATATTAACAGCCTGTTTGTGAAAAAAGAAAAGAAAAAAAAGAGAAAGTTTCCATTTCCATATGGAAAATGACTGAAGGGTATGTACAAAATTAGGGCTGCCTGTTGGAACATTAACAGATTTGTCACACTCTTAGTCTCAGCTAATCCATGCAAAGTTGGGAAGAAAGCAATTCAGTGTGGATTTGGGAGCTCCTCACTGGGTGAAGGGCTGTGGAGAATGCAGAGCTGGGATGTCCCTCATGCCTCCCAAACTTTGAGGTGCTGATCTCCACCTGGAAGTCACCTGTCAGGGAAATTTGCTGTATCTCATGTAAGACAACTGTTGTAGAGCACGTTCTTTAACTTGCACATTGAAGGCTACTCCTGTTCAACCCATCACAGATAAATGGAGTACCATGGTGTGCACAGTGGCAGCATCCCCAGGAAAAGGCATGGAAAGGGCTGGCAATGGGTCTGGAAACCTGAGGAAGGGAAACAGTTGAACAATGCCCATGCACTTGGGTATGTCCTCCCTGTGCCCTTGGGTATGTCCTCCCTGTGCCCTACCAGCTGAGTGCTCATATTCCAGTAAGTCTTGGTGGCATAGTTAGACTGAAATGTCCAAATTCCAGTGTGTCTTTGTCACAGTTCTAGCCCCTAAAACTTGATGTACAAGAGACCCAATCCTTTGTAGTACCTTTTTCAACACTGATCAACCTGGAAAAGAGAGAGAAATCAGGGCAGAGCAGTTCTTCTGCCTTGGCTTAGACTGGACCTATTATTTTATCAAAACAGGCCTCTGTTTTAATCAAAGTGGCAGAAGATGCAAAGAAATATGCACAAATGCCTGCAATGCCCCGGTCCATATTCAGTTAGGGAAGACTTAGGAAATCAGTGCCTTTTGCTGCATTTCCCACTGCATATGCACAACTAAGAATGACAACTGTACTCCACAGTGAAGCTGTGCTTTGATCTCAGGGTATTCCATTTTAATGTCTGTTTTGGTAGCATTTATCCCCAAATCTTTCTGCCTGGAAGCTGGGGGTTCTGCTCACACTGTAGTTTCTGTGTGAAGCACAGGCCAAAAGAGACAAAGGCTGAAATGCAGAGGCTGCAGGAGCCTGGCACTTCTCTTTTGTAGTGTTGATTTTGTTTTTGGGTTTCTTTTTCTGTTGTTGCTGCATTCCAGTTCTGATCCTATCTGCTGTATCATAGCTTGGCTTCGCTCCCTCATAGTTTGATGTCCCAACTTTTCCTTGTTAGCACCGGGAAATCATAAGCTTATAGTGACTGATAGCCAGTAGGTCTGGGATTGATTACAAACAAAAATCCTAGATAAGATCATAAATTTAACCCATCCCTGTGATGTGATCGTATCAGGATTCAAGTACGTCTAAAAGTTGTTTCCGATTTTCAGCCGCTTCATCTGGTTTCCATCCACCCCAGCTGGGAGTGCAGTGCTCTTGCGGTGGACTCTAATCCATGCCAGCCTGGCTTGGAAGAAACCCTTGTTTCTGTTATTATTGTATTATAGAATGGATAGAAATGCTTTAGACAGGATGGACATTTCAAGGAAGATCAGTTCAAGCACTGCTGAGATAAAACTGGCTTGAATAAGGACACAGGGCTGCTTTCCCACCCTGCTGCCATCCCTCCCATTCCCTTCCTGAACTTTAGCTGCACCCAAAAAAATCCAAACTCATGTTTTAACACCTGAAAGTCAAGCGAGAAACACTAGAGATAAAACCTGTGCTTGGTAATTCATTAAGAAGAACAACTGAACCAACCAGACACAGTCAATCCCACACTGAGGTGTTTAATGCCTATTTCTCCATTGCAGGAAGAGATATTTGTGTTCCTTCTGGAACCGCTGCTTATCTGTTTTTATATTCCCCCTCCATCTGAGCTGCCAGCTTTCCCCTGCTGTAAATGTCTGCTGGGATCCATCCCCTCTGCCTGGGAGCAGATGGAGCTTTGCACCTCCGGCAGCGCCGGAGCCGATGCGCTCCCGCATCCATCGCATCCATCGCATCCATCGCATCCATCCCATCCATCCCATCCATCCCATCTATCCCCTCAGCCCTGGAACCAGGTGATTTAATGTTACTGTGGCTTTAACGGCCTCATCGCTGCTCTGGCTGCACAGTAGTTGTCTCCTGTGTGACTGTGCCTGGGAAAATCTATTACTGGAGTGCCATTAATCTGAGGCTGCCGCCTCTGGCACTTTCTGACTCTTCTATTTAATGGGCCTCTGCTTCCGGAGCTCTGGAGACCTGCTGTTTTCCTCTCTTGATCAGCTTTGTTTAATTATCAAAATATTTGATGCAGAAAATTGACATTAGTTGTGAAGGTTTCTGCCTTCCTCCTCCTTGCAGCCCTCCCTCCCAGCTTTGGAGTGACATTGAGATCTTCACGTGGTCCACCTTCACCTTAAAACAGAGAAGCTCAGGAAGGACCATTTGCTCTCCCGGGCAGGGGCTGTGTTAGTGAGCCCCAGGTAACTGCTGTGACCCCTGTGCTGGGCAGGTACAGCTGCACCTTTGTCTCCTTCCTGCAGCCAGATGGCATTTGTGAAAAGCTGGGAAGAGAGGAGCCCCCTGGGTTCCTGGGTCTGGCTCCAGGCTGAGCTCACCAGTAAATGAAGGCTCGGTGAGGCTCAAAATCATGGAAGTCCCTTGATGCTGAGATTTCCACTCTGGCTTCCCAGCCTGTTGTCAAAGCAGGGAGATTTAGGTGCTGCAAGTGTTTCAAGTGCATTTTGCTTTCCCAGGGACCACATTCCTCATCCCAGGACTTTGGGGTTGGTCCTTGTGAACCAATATTTAATGCTACAATGATGATCCCAGGGCAATGCTGACAACAGAGATCATATCTTCACAAGTAGAAAAGACAAAGTCCTGAAGAAGTCCTCAAACTAGCAGAACAAAAACATCATGGGTGAGAAGGCAAATTCAAATAAAGTAAATTATTGTTCTCACTGGGCATCCTTAGCTGCTGGAATGACTAATAAATAGAAGGGGTAGGTTTTCTGTGCCTGAAATCTCTGAAAGGAGACTGGATGCCACGTCCTTTTTCCAAGCAGAACTGCCCAGGTTTAGTACAGGGTAAGAGGGAAAATGCCTGGGCTCTGCTGTTCTGGTCAGGCCACAGGGACTGGGCTTTCTCCTTGGTTTTTGAGTCTCTGCTCCTGCCACGCTCTTCTCATCCCTGCCTCGGTACAGAGGCAAAGGAGCTTTCAGGAGGGTCCCAAAGCCGTGTCCCAAGCTGTGTCTCTTGCTTCTGCTGCCTCTGTACAAAGAGCAATGAGTGCTGAAATGTGAATGACTGAGATTTGGGGCTACTGGGAGACAAAGCAGGGGAGCTATTTGTGTAACACAAGCACCTCTGGTGTGTTCTGTCCTCACACATGTGCCTGTTTGCTCTTCTGGACTTGTGCCCTACTACTGCTCCTACTTCTCTCTCTTTGTCCAATACACATGCTCTACTTTCTGCACAAGACACGTTCAGACCATAAGGAGGGTGAGTAAAGTACAGATGGGGCCCGTAAAAGTTATCCGGCTCACTGTTGCAATGACTTTCAACAAGTAAATCACATTCCAGCGTTAATTATCCTTGTTTACCGGCAAAACCTTACATGCCATTGTCACCCTCAGACTGGGATTAATTGCTGTTTGATGTTTGTGCAGTTTATTTGGGTCTCACAAGGTATATAAATATTCCCAATTCCCCTTATTAATTCTTTTTAAAGGAATTATATTTATTAATTAGTCAATATTAGAAAGCTCTCAAAGCAGCTGGGATGTTTGAACAAAGCATTTTACAATGATAAAAATAATGTTTAACTGAAGCCAGCACATTTTGCAGAAGGACATGGGTTTTGATGAGGAAGCTTCTGGGCATCAGGGTGTTTTCTCCAGCCAAAGACAAAGGGACACACTGACAGAACAGGTGACCAGACACAAGTGAATTTTGCCACTGCTCAGATGATTTTGTTTTCAGTCCAGGCAAATAGAAACAAGCCCAAGGTCTCCAAACCTTGCAGGGCTGTGTCACAGGATTGCTCTCCAGCTGCTCTTGTGCTCAAATGACCCTGCCAGGAGAAGGGAAGTGTCTGGGCTGAATTCTTCCCTCCCTCAATGCTGAAGTAGGGAATACACCTGATACTGTGTAGTAAACAACCAAGAGTTAATCTATAGGCTCAGGTTTTTTAGCAAATTTTCATTAGAGCTTCCAATCTGCCTTAAATAAAGGGGCAGACTGATGATTCATAAAAAGCCTGATCAGTAGTGACTAGTCCTTGGCTGTATAATAAAAAATTAAGAAAAAACAAGGTCTATGGGCTCTTCCCTTCCTCTGCCTCCACTTTGAAAGGCTTAATCTTGTGTTGTTAAAATTCTTCAACATCTGTCTTGCACTGCTTTTATCCCTGGAATATTTTTGTTGAAGTAAGTGAAGATAACTGTGTGTAATTCTGGATTAATCTATTGCAGGCAGCTCTGGACCCCTCGGATAAATGGTGAGTGCACTGCAAGAGCTAATCAGATCAGACTCTCCTTGTGAATAACCACTGCTAAAAGATCAGTGATAAACCTTGTGCTGTTTGGGGCTCAGAAATGCAAAAAGCCAGTGTGGCAATAGGTGTTCATTGCATCGCAAATTTGGGCATGAGGAAAAGGAACACCTCGAGCTTCATTTATACTGCAAATGAAAATAATCATAAAGATACAAACCACCAAGGTGCAAAATGAGTTTTCCAATTCATAAGCACAAGCCACCACGAGTTAAAACCTCTTGGTTTCTTCCCAGAGTGCCTCAGGCAATAGTTTTCATATATATTTCTCCATGGTCAGAAGTCAGAGCAGACCACTGCTATCTAAGACCTTGACTTTTTTTCCCTGACAGTTACAATTATTACAGCCCGGGGGACTCATTTTCTCAGTCTGGCCACCCGCTGACCCAGCCTGCAACCAGAATACACTTTAAAACAAACAAACACCAGCTCAGCTCCCCTCTCCTCCTTCTCCTCCCCCAGCTCTGGAATATTTTTACACCGCGCCCCTGCAGAAGGATATTAACCACTATTGCTGAAGGCACAATCACATTATCAGCACCATTCCCTCTCCCTTTCTCCCTCTCCTCCCCCCAAAGATAAATTTTTTATGTTGCTATTTTCTTCTCTTTTGTATTTGGCATTCGATATTTACGTGATAAACTGCAGAGCTGCTGCTAAATGGGCCCTGATACAACTTAATAAATACATAACAACATCCAGACTGCACCGTATTACTGCATCCTGGGCTGCCAGGGATCCTTGGAGATAATGTCTGCTAAAGGAAAGTTAAGCCTTAGTATAAGGAAAATAGATACTTCTTTATTCTGGAATAATTAATGGAATGAAATGAGCTGGCTGATAAGGCTCTCTCTCCCTTTTGCCTTTCAGAAGCTCACACTCTCCGTGGGTCCCTCTCCCATTCCCTGGGCCCGGCTGTGCTGGAGCACCAAACTCCTCGGCATGAACATGGAAGGAACACACAACTAACACTTTGTTATTTGTCTCCTGTTGTCTGCTGTCCCGGCCAGGAAATGTCATTCCATGCCAGGAAAACCTGGCATTTGTAGGCTAAACTTTAGAAAGAGGTCCGTGTGGAGGTGTCCCCCTGCACTAAAGTGATTCCATGGGCACAACAAGATCAAACCCAGGGGCTGGAACTCACTAAAGGGAGACATGAAAGGGGACAGAGCAAAAATATACAGATAGGAGGGTAGATCTTCCTGCAAGGAAGGTAAGTCACGGGCACGTGAAGTCCACAAACCTTTCTCTATGCTCAGAGTTTAATATTGCTGAAGTTTTTTTCTAATTTTTAGCATCTTTGATTTTTTTTTTTTTATACAGAAAGGAATTCAACCCAAGTCATTGTTGATTACACCGTGGACAAAATACTCCCCCCACATATGCCGAGCACTGACCAACACCCAGGGAGAATTTCCAGCTGTGCTCGGGGGAGAAGGACCATCACTCCGTGTGATGGAGATGTAGAATCAAAGAATCCTGGAACATTTGGGGTTGGAAGAGTCCTTAGAGACCATCCAATTCCAAGCTCCTGCCACGGGCAGGGAATCTCCCTCAGATCCTGTTTGGTCTCAGTGAAGTTGTTAAAAAAGTGCAGTTTCTTCAGGTGTAGGTACCCAGGCATTCCACTAACCAACACTGGGGTATCTTTTGATGGAAGTAGCCTTTCCTTGTTTAATTCCTGATAATAAAACTAGTCAGAGAGTGAGTGTGAAAGATTAGGGTGGAGGTAATCTGTGATCACACATCTGATTCACACAGTGTAGTTCCTACACTGCATATACAGGTGTTTTGTTATCTTTCCAGGAAGAAAGGAGAAATTATTCCCGAGTTTGTATCAACCACAGAAGAACATTAAAAAAAAATAAAAATACTTCAGCAATCTCTGAAATCTCCCTGTTTTTGAGGTGAGCTGTCATCCTGTGATGCCATGGATGCAGGGGATGAATGCCTGCACAAACATACATGGACACACAGGGAGGCACATTCAGGAATCGTTCCTCTAATTTCCCCCTACTTTCCCTATCCAAAATGGCTGTCTTTTCTTTACCAGAGTCTTTTCCAACTGTGTCCTAATTGCTGAAACCTCCAGCATAAAGTACCATCAACCAAAATGAAGCGGGGCAGACTCACATGCAAGCTGCAAAACTTTGCAACACAAAGCCACTTCACAAAGAGTTTGGCTCTATAGAAAGCCCAGTGAATGCCAGGAGGAATCCCAGAAAACTTTGCATGATGCTTCAAAATGCACCCCAGGGATGCCGAGCTTGTTACCTCCTGACACCATCTCTGTAAAGGGAAAGCTCGCAGGGCTCTGATTCCCCCGGGGTCCTGTGCATTCAGCACCGATGCTGGGGACTTTCAGCTCTCACAAAGAAGACAACAAGGACCTTTGATTGCCCCGTTGAAGCTCCTGGTAAGCAGCAGGTCACCTCCCTGAGCCTGGATGTGAAGGTATTTTCATACCCACTTGACAGGTGACTGTTTCACCAGACAGGGTTGTCAGTGCTGCTGGGGGTTATCTGGATTTAGCTGTAGGCAGGAACTGAACCACAATGAGCATTCAAAAAGCTCACTGTTCCTCGTTTGTTTAGAGACAAGCCATCTTAAACTTGTTTGAAGCCTTTTTTATTGAATTCACACTCTTGTGCCAAGCACTGAAAGATTTACTTTGGCTATTGCTGGAAGATGGAAAGCATATGAATGCGTGGCTGGCTGCCAGCTGTGGGTGAGCCCTGAAAGCTCTGGTACAATGGAGGGTTACAGGGAACAAATGTGAATGCGAGGGGCAGACGTGACTAAAGAGGGGCTTTGGCATTCAAAGAGCTGCTGGGGGTTTAATCCGGCGGCTGAAGTCGGGTCAGGAGATAACACGTCTAACCTGGGAGGCTTTCCCTGGCGGCAGGTGAGCCACAGGTACACACGTGTAGTGTGTCGTGCAGTGCCAGCTGCTCTTCGCCAGCCTCCACCTGCCCAGCCGGAGACCCAGTTGGACTCATCCAAGGCAAGGTACCCCAATGGCTGCTGTGTATTTCTTGCAGATGTTGCCGTAATTTTGTTGTGGTACAATTTGACATACGACTCCCTGCTGCATCCGAAAGGGGCACATTATCTCAATTAATGTTTCACAGCAAACACGGCACTGATAGTATTCATGGGACTAAAGACTATTACCATTTGCATGGTGACTAGCGCAAGAATTATGACTATGTGTGTTTTCTGCAGCAAAATTTGCCCTCAGGCTCCCTTTTTTTTTTTTTTTTTCCTTTTTGGCTTGTGACAATGTTCCCTTTTTCTTCCTCCTTCTGTTTTGATTTCTACTTAAAGTTTTATGGCTCTGTCCCCTCCAGGGTGCTATTATCTTGTATGCTAATAGGGCTATGCATATTCTATTAGCGTTGTCAGTGTGAGATAAGAGGCACATTCTGTAAGGAGCACTCAGGGGGTAATAATCCCAGCAAGGGGTCTCAGTGTTAGTACATTATCAGTCATCTTCACATTTCAGTGGAGCCTGTTTATGCACCTCTTCAGCTGCGCAACTCAGACACTGAAAATTGCTGAATGTTTACGGAAACTGTTGTAGAGGAACATAATGGGGTTGGAGATTGACTTGATAAAGGAGCCTTCTCCCTTGTCGCTTCCAGATACAAGATGTTTGGAGCTGGATGCACTAAGCAGGATAATATGTTATAGGGCAGTCAGCAGCTCAGAGCACAGGCAGATCTGTGCTTCAAGCAGGAGCGGCTATCTAGGAAAAGATTTGCAAAGGGTGCAAACAATCCCTGTTCCTTCAGAGGTTTCTCTTTTTTTCCTCCCCCTTTACCTGGAAAAACACATCTGCAAACACCTGGTGCACTCCAGTAGGAAGGCTGACTGCTTTTACCCCCTTTAGGCTTGAACTTGAAATATTAGAAGCAAGCAGGGCCCATAGAAAGAAAATTAGTGACAGCACGTGAAGGGCAAATGAGTAACTATTTGCAACCCTTTGTTAGTTAAGGGGCATTCCTTGGTTGCAGCAATGGGCAGTGGGGTGTGAAATAGGTGTCATGCCAAGGTTTTCCTCATGGATGTAGCTGTTGTTTCTCCCAGTTCATTCGTGTTCCCACCAGGATTCACAGCGATTCAGGGCCAAGAATCCTGCTAGGGATGAACATCTGTTCTGCTCCCACCCTCCACTGGGGCATTTCTTGAACTGGCAACCAGCAAGTCCATAATTTACAAAAAAAAAGAAGACATTTGGTCTCTTTTTCTACTTTTCTGACATCACAGCTTTGTGGGAACCTTTTCACACTGTTAGATATTTTTAGTGGAGCTTGTAGGAGGAAAAGTAAAGCACAGTGTTAGTTCTTTGTGTGTTATGTTAGAAATAAACGTACTTAAATGGCATTTTAACGGGGTTTCTCTGTATTTCTCAGTAATGTAGTTACTTCTGTTCCAGCAGTAGCAGTGTATTTATTTGGTGCCTGACACCTGGATTATGATGGGGCTCAAAGTTCCCATTTAGTTGTGCAAAGGATGAGAAGAAAATTGGGATTTTGTGCATTTCCTAGTTGGGATCTGTAATTAGGTCTAAAATCAGCAACTTTGAAATAAATTCAGTGCTTGATTTTGCATAATCAGAGAAAATTCAGGAAAAATCATCTAATGGGGAGTGAAAAAACAAACAAAGGTGAGGAACTAACTTTGTATTTAGAATGAAGGAACAAATGATTTCAAGAGACAGAGAACTTTTACAGTTCCTACGGTAAAACTTTTATTTTCTATGACTAGAACAGTAAACACTGCCACGGGCAAAGCTTTTAGGAGAGCCCAAAAATGTCACTTAGTCTAACTATGCAAACTCCTAAATGCAGAGGTGCCTGGTTAGGTGATCTAACTTAATCCCTGGGAAGAAGCAGCTGTGTGCTGGCTATGGCAGGGAGAAAAGGGCTGCTTTGGATCACTTCTGTAGTACTTCAGACTGCACATGGATATGAACACTCACTCTTTACTTTAAAAATATTTGTCCTTGACATTTCCAGACACATGGCTCACACCAAATGTATGCAGCTCCATCTCCTGAGGGTCTCGAGATTAAAACCCCTGCTTTCTCACCTTGTGATCTGGCATTAATAGCTGATAGAAAAATCACATACATGACTGACATCTTCCCAGAAATGTGAGCCTGTGGAATTAATGAATGCCATGCAGGAAAGCAGGGGTCAGTTTGGAAATAGGATTTCTGTTGCCAGCCATCCAGTCATGAACTGGACAATCTGCCGTTCATTTTTTTGCTTTAGCATTGAGGAAAATTGATCTGGAGAATAAAGCAGTTGGAAAATAAGCAGCTCTGCTTCTCTGGCTGCTGGAGGTTGATGGACTTGTGTAACTTGTGGAAATCAGGCTGACTCCCGTTTCTGTGCCCTTAGCACGTTCTTTGGCTGCTAAGTTCTTTAGCCTGCTGTTTATCTGTGGGATAAATCTGCAGATCCAGAGGCTGCTGTGGCTCGAGGGATTGATGGTCAGACACCGTGGGATGGTTGGGGGCAGCGGGGACAGAAACTGGGCTGAGCCACCAAGCTCTGGGTGCTCCATGAAATGTCAGGGGAAGGGTGTCCTCCCCCTGTCAGTGGGACAGGGGTAATTCCAGCCCAAAAACTCATCAGCTGCTTCAGACAACTGGAGGATGGGCAACGGGAAACTCAGTTCTAGAGGATTTTAAATGGTTTTTCAGCAGGGCAGTACAGGGGCTTGTCCTGTGGTTGGGGAAACTCCTTTGTAATAATATTTTTATTACTTGTTTTCACTTTTTATGCTGCATCTGTCTCCAGATTTGTCAACACTGATCTTGTCAGTGTGGTCAGGATGAATTTACATTAACATGCTGAAATAATATTATTCATCAACAAAACAGCTCAGCCCCTGTGTAACCTTTGTCACCAGCGTGGATTTAAATTGCTAAAAGTTCTGTGCAATCAGTGATGATCTCTGTGAAAAAACTGCACTTTTCAGGAAGCTAAAATATTTCATCACAGAAACAATGGGTAGTTTTAGCATGAGATAAAAACTTTGAAGCATTTTCTTTGGAGAAGACGGATTTCCTCTTCCCTTTTATATCTTTCCATTTATCTGTTCTCTGTTTTCAAGAGCAAATGAAAAAGAAGATATATCCAAAGGGAGCTGGAAGAGAAAGAATTGAAAACCTCTTAATTACACTTTCTTTCTTGGTAAAGAACAGGAATATTTGAACAGAAATACAAAAGTGCTGCACACATTTCATTGGAGGGTGACATGGCATTTCTCATGGTTCTGTCGGGGCAGCTCCACTCTGAGCTCTGCTGCAATCATTGCTCTTGCTCCTGGGTGCACACTTTTGGCTTCCATGCTGAACATGCAGAGCTCCTGAACCTGTCAGTAAACCAGAAAGCAAATGCAAAAGGGGAAGAATGGCATTGATGCTGCTCTTTTTGACATGTTAGCAGAAAAAAACCTGTGCCCTGGCCCCTTTCTGCACCCATATATTATCAATGGACACTGAGTGGCATTAATGTGGGCAAGGGGCACATCTGGGCTCCCTCTGCCTGGATTCCCCACTCTAGGTGTGTGTGAAGGAAGGTTTAATTTAATCAGAATTAGTGTGTGTTCAGCGAAAGCAATCATTGTAAATAGAATCTCTCTTTAAAGGGTCATAATTGCTTCATTTCTAAGAGGTATAGGGATAAAACTCATGAAATACCCAGGACAGTCCTATCTGATGTTTTCTGAGAGTCTGTTATCGTTTCAAAGCTACTTCTTGAGAAAGACATCCCAAAGCATCCTGTTTGCCTCGGCCTGGGGGATCTCTGGGTGGTGCATGAGGAGCTCTGAGCTCTCAGATGCCACAGCCAGGAACTGTCAAACTCCTCATGGAATCTGAGCTGGGAATGACCAGGGGTCGGACCCCATCCTCCCCCCAGAGCTGAGCAGGAGTCCCTGTGCTGGGGGGACACTGTGGGACCCACGTTCCCTCCCTGTCTGAGCCATCCCATTCCCATCCGTGAGCACATGAACATTGCACGGGCAGAAATGTGGAAGCAATTACTTTAAGAGCCGTCTTTTGGGCAATTCCCAAAGAGACATCAGACCCTGTATTTATGAAGCCTATTGCATCGGGCCCTAATGAAGCAATTAAGCAAAGGGTCCTCTGTGTTTGATCTAAATGTGGTAATTTTTACAAAAACATCGCCGAGTGATAGATACCCATAACTCAGAGTCCTTAATTGTACTTAATTTGTTTGGAATACGAATGTGCATTTAATTAAGCCAGGGCTTTGCCCACATGTTTAAAGAAGGGCTGTCAAGGAAAATTAAGGCCCAGTTTGTTTTCAAAGTTACTGGTTTTTATCAGGCCAGGACAGCGATCTTCGAACAGAAGGTTACAGATAATTAGGCAGAGACCTCAAGCCAAAAAAAAAACCCAGAGACACTGTACAGCTGAGAAAGCAGGAAGAGAAACTCCTTGATGAAGAAACATAAGAATGGGCTGTTCACATAGGAAAGTCATGCATGGCTAGGATTTGGGAAACGGGACCTGTTGGTTCAAATGTGGTTTGTGTTCTTAAACTCCAGCAATGGGGCTGGAGCCCCATGGTGTTTGGGGGCAGGAGCAGCTGGTTCTGGATCCAGTGGATACGGAGAACCCACGGCACCACCGTGGAACAGCCGTGGGATGGGGAGGGCAGAAAGGATTTTGGTTGTTCATTGGGTTTCTAAACACAAAGGTTGGCTGTGAGAGCTGGTTTTTAAACAACGCTTCCCCAGGCACAGAAATACTTGCCATCCTCTTGAGAAGAACACTGGTGCATGGAAAGGGAGTTTATTGCTTGATGAGCAGAGCTTTGACTCACTAATACTGTTATGAAGCAGCACTGGGCACTTTTTGTGCAAAAAATTCTTTCAATAGAAGTCGCATAGAGGGAGGAGAGCCCAAAATGCTGAGCAACTGTGGATTTAAATTTATTTTTTGTTCTTTAGCGAAAAATTAGAGAATGCAATTAAAAATTAATAATGCTCCATCACATGAAGAAAAGGTAATTTTTTGATACTGAAAAATTGGTTTCTCAGCACAACAGCAAAGTCCATGTGTGGATGTGTAACCTCTGCTTTGTGGCTCCTCAGTGATCACACGCTGGCTGTCAGCTTCTCAACACTGGGATTTTTAATGCCACGGTGAGAGACATTTATGTCAAGAGATCCTCATGGAGGAAAATAGTTGCTGTGGTTTTCTCTTGAAGTCTGAGTAGGTTACATGGCCCACAGAGCTGTGCACGCATCACCAGCCAGTTCACTGAGAGAGTGACTTGTCTTCAGAAAGGAGGGACATCTGTAACAGAGCTGAAAATTGAGCCCAGATTCCCCTCACAGAGGGAATGTAGGATCTGAATGGTGAAAATCATATTTTCTGGAGAGTTTTGCTGGTGACAACTGCAGTGGCTCTTAATTATGGATCATGAAACACGTGGAGAATCAGTAGATTTTGAATAAAACCCCCCAAAACTTTACACAGTATTACCTCCTGCTTCTGGAGAACTAATCCATTCACAGCTAAGTGAAGCTGGTGGCTCACTGTGGGATGGTACCTGCCCTTCTCCTCCTGGGTGGCTCAATTTAAAAGCTGGCAAAATACCCAGAACAGCTTCAACCCTAATTTAGTATAAAATTAGTCGACTTAAAATAAACAGAATAAAATAAAATAAATCCTATGGCATTAGAGTTCCCTTGGCTGGATCACCATGTGCCTCACCAAGATTTGTGGCACCTGTCACTGGAACAGAAGGAATGTCCAGCCCAGACGTCCCAGGGTCCTCCTGGCTCTTGACATTACAGACATGTGAGAGTTTGGAGACCCCAAATAAGATGCTAAAGGGGAAGAATGCTGTGGGAGAGCACGAGGGTGCTGAGTGGTAGCAGGGAGGCAAAACAAAGGCAGGGAAATGCTGAACTGTGGCAATCCTGGGTGCCCTCAGCATCCCAAAGCCCGAGGGAGGAGGAGGAGGAGGAGGAGGAGGAGGATGAGGAGGTCACTCGTGTTTGATGTATCTGCTCAGCACATTGAACCAGTTTGCAAAGGCAGGCCCAGAACACAATTCTTCCCGCAGTAAATGAGCATGTCAGCTGTTTCACCCTCTTACTGGTGTTTAAAATTTTTGCAGCAATAACAGAGAATTTGAAAGGACATCAGAGGTGGATTTACGGGACTCCTGGGAAATCAACTGTTTCCTGTTTCAACAGCTTCTTCATCATAACTTGCTTTCTCAGTCTCTGAATGATGTTCTATTAATCTTGGTGTGCAGTGATTACTGCTAAATGCAGAGCTGGGCTGAACCTCAATTTGTGAAATAACCTTTTTTTATCTCTTCAGCGAGTCCAACGTAGTAAACTTTGGGCAGAGGTCTACTGACCAAGTGGGTAATTGTGTTCCAATGCATCCTGTGAATAATGCAGATAAAAAACCTCCAGTGAATAATTCATTTTGCCTCCACTCATTTTGAATTAGCCTATTCATGTATGTATCCTTTCCAGCCTGCCTGTCTCCGTGTGTGCATGGATTTACATAGCAATGTTGTAATTCACAGGTACTTAAATATCAAAGCAATGGAGCTGCTACTCCCTGCATGTGTTCCTGACTATACCGGGGGATTGCATATGTATAAGTAAGCATTGTATGCTGTACCATAAAATTTAGGATTTGATTTGCAGATGAAACATGACACACCATTTGCTGCTGCAATGGCTATCTAGGATTAATATTAAAAAGCTTGCAAATGAGGGCAGATAATTTTGGCCTGGCTGTAGATTAAGGAGTGAGTATTTTGGGTTTTTCACTGCTCAAATGACAGTTTTCTGCAAGGATGTGTATTGCCAAAAATCAGATTACACTCTCACAAGTCCCCTTTTACCTTGGCAGTTACTTCTGGATCCTCAGTCAAGATCTGAGCAGGAGGAAGGACTTGCCTTTAGGGATGGTGTTCCCTGAGGGGTGTGGACAGCACTGGAAGTGCCAGGGCATCACTGATGACCTGCCTGCAGCTCGAGAGTGGTTTGCCCAGAGAGGGTGTGGAGACAATCCAAAACACTCTGGACACAAACCTGTGCCACGTGCTTTGGGGTGACCCTGCTTGGGCAGGGAGGTGAGAGCAGATGGCCCACTGTGGTCCCTTCCAACCTGACCCTTTCTGGGACTCTGTGAACATCTGTAACAGGTTCATCTGAACAGCAGAGGGAAGGAGCCTGTTCTCTGATGGGGTCAGGTTTGTCAGAGGAGTTCTGAGGAGCCTCTGAAGTCTGTATGGATGTTTCAACTGCACCTGGCTCAGGTATCAGCCACACTGAAATTGTTGCTGGGTGTTGGTGGGTTCCTTGGTCAGGCTGCTTCATTTATGGCTCCGGAGGACAAGGTACCGTGACAGCCAGTGGGACTGACTCAATGGCCAGGCCCTTATGGAAATTCCAATGGAATCTGTCCACCGTGCATTCCCCTGCCACAGACAGCCAACAAGTTGTGAGGATGCAGCTCCTAATGAGGGCTGGCAGGGCAGATGGTTTATCTCAGGCTGCCTGGGAGTTCCTGCTCTGCAGAGAGAGGCAGACACTCGTCGTGTCTCCTCATCGTGGGCTTTTCTGTTTCCAGTCCATTACAGGTGACACAGCCGATGAGGAGCCTGTCTGTTATCATTGTCCCCGAGGGGAGAAACCTCATCCCTTCCTGTGCTCATACCACAACTGTCTCTGCTCATGCTTTTCAGATCATGCTGGGTGAGAAGAAGCTCCACTGGAAGCTGGATCTCAGCCCTCCAGCCCTGCCAAGCCCTGTCCCACACCCTCCTGGCACCTCACAGCCAACAGCAGATTTGGGACCAACCTCTTCCCAAGTGGGGATGTCGGTGCTTAAAATAAATCCCTGCCCATCATTTTCTAAATGGGTCCAAAGAGTATTTGTGTTGTGAACAGCTCTGCCCCAGTGCTTGGGGGAGCCACCACAGCAAACATTGCTCTGGCTCCATCACCAAGGTAAGAGAAAAGGAAGCAAAACCCTGACAGCTGTGGCCAGTCATGGTCTATTTTGTGCAGCCACACGTGGGGCATCTACAGCTACTTTACAGCTGTAAAAGTAAAGTATGGACAGCAATGCACATCCATAACCCAGTGGAGGTCACACTTGGGGTGGGAACTGCTGGTCCCACTTTGCCGCAGGGAAAGGAGAAGGGAGATCTGCACAGGGTTTGTGTGCAGCCAGCAGGGACCTGACGGGCCAGTGCAGGGGGATCTGAGTGCCAAAGTGACCTGTGGGTGGCCAGCAGGGATTCTGCAGCAGAGTAGGGGTGGATGATGGGGGTTTGCATCCCAAAGCATCAATCTGAACAATGATAACAGAAATAACACATCTAGATTTCATTGCTAATGAATCCGGGTGCTGTTCACTGGTCTGAGCCTCAGCTCCAATTGGAGCTGACCTTCTGTACCTCTGCCACACTCCCAGTGTTGCTTCCCCATGCCCATTATATGAGGAATAAAGAAAAAGCAAACATATATCCATATGTGTGTGTATCTCTATTTGTTTAAGTGTTCTCCCATATCACACTGGTGTGAGCTTCCCTTTCTCTGGCTCCATAATACCCTCTTTTTCCCTTCTTACAGCAATTCTGAGTCAGTTTATTACAGTTTTTTGTCTGATATTCCAGAAATTATTTTTCTAGGGTTAATCCCTAACCCCCAGCAATACCATTGGGAAAGCTATATGGCAGGCTTGAAATAGTTCCTACTTGGAGCAAGCAGCCTTTTCAAGTCTTTATTTATAATTCACGGATTGGAGAAACTGGAGCAACAATTTTCGGGTATAATGCATTACTCTGCTGTAGTTTTGTCTGACAGACCTGTGCTAATTACTCTGTGTGGGTTTGATAGAGAGCCAAGAATGGGTTGTAGAAAAATGTGTATCACTAAAACTTAGGTCCCCAAAGTCAAAAGTAAAACAAACAGCCAGAGATCATTATCTGAAGCAGACCCTTGCTAGCTGGGTACTGAAAAAAAGTCATTCCCATGTTTTGTGTTTCTTTTTTTTTTCCCTTTAGATCTAAGTAGTATTTCTGTCTGCATTTGGAAATACCTTGATTTTGTTAGGGCAGACAGTGCAGTTATTCTCCTGCTCTTTGGAAGGCTGTAGCTGGCTCTGCTGTGGACTCTGTGTGGCCTTCAGTGAGTCACTTAACCTTCCTGTGCATCAGTTTACTCATTTCTAAAAGGTATGTTATAATAACAGACACCCCTGGGGGCTCTTCCAGATTTAAATAATTAAAGTGGCTAAAGCAGTTTGTAAGCCTCAGATTATAGGTGCCAAATAAAGGCAATATATTAATATTTTTCACTCCAGCTTCTTAGAGAAAGAACAAAGCAATAGCATGGCAAGTGTTGGGTTTAAAGTTGGGAACTAATGTGAACATCAGAGTATACTTTAATTTCTATGATTCCAATTCAGCAGAGCTCTTAAATCTATTTTAAATTTTAACCCCCCCATTTTTCCTCCCCAGGTAAGGCTCCCAGTCTGACAAGCTGTTTGAGGCAGCAATAGAAGAGGAGGCTCAGCTGTGCACGTGGGTATCTCTGCGGGTTTCTCCTCTGCATTTGTGACCTCAGCAGGAACATCCTTGCCACAGGAATACAATAGCCAGGTTGTCTCACCCGCCTTGCAAAATTCATCGGGGATGCAAATCAATAAATGTAACGGGAGAGAAAGCACAAGCTGTGCATTTCCAGGGAGGCTGAGGGTTTGTGGGATGGATGGAGGCTGCTGAGCATGACCTAATGCCGCAGGAAAAAACAGCACACACAGACCTCAGCATCCAACCAGTCTGAATATTGAACCAGAGGTCTTTGAGTAATTGTCCTTTCTTCACTCCGGGGGTGAAAAGGGTACATTAGACATTCACCAGCAGCAAATGGCACCTGACATCTCTTTAAGTGAAAGTCAGCTTGGAATTTTTTTTAATGGCCAAGCATAAATCTTTTAAATTATAAATCAATAAATAGTTAATTCAATAATAGGAATCTTTTAAATATTTAATGAGTCATATGCAGAATGGCTCTATAACTGGATGTTGATGGAACTGTGTCAAAGGAATTTGAATCAAACTTTTCTAAACTCCCCATATTAAAATAGTTATTGATTCAAACATAACCTATGAAGACTGTTGCAAAAGCAAGGGGGGCTGGAGGGGATTGGCATGCATTTTCTCATCCAAGAAAATGTGAAACTAGCAGCTCATTTTTAATGATGGATTCTGGAGCTTTGCAGGTTGTATTAATGTTCCCACTACAAAAATGAGTAAGACCCTACACAGACAAGATTTCATGTGTGCATATCCATTAAAATTCTGGTTTAATGGCAGCTGTGCTCTTAAATAAAAGCTGTGGCAGTTGCCTCTTGTTAAAGGGCTCTATAACCAGCACTGACAGGGATATCCTGAACTATCTCCAGTGGAAACTGCCCAGAAGTTTATATTTATTTACCAGAGTTTACAGGTGAAAGACAATGGGAATTGTATCTATGGACACTAGACCTGAGTCTGCTCCTTTATGGTTTTCTCTGAGGAGATCTGTGGTCCATGTTTACTTATGGACTATGTGCTGCTGTAACTCAACACCCTCCTTAATTACCTCAAATTGGAGGCATTTTGTGCTTAATCCTCAGACCACATTCAGTGCACTGTTATTCCATAGAAGAGGTGGCTTCTTCACATCCTGTACAATCTGACCTTTACTTCCCAAATTATGATCTGGCTCAGTGTTCATCTTTTTTCAGGTAAAATGGTGAAAGGATGGTGCTGAGAACAGGACGTGGGAGTTGCTCCAGTGGGGAAATACAAACAGGTAAGAAAGGCACAAAGGGTAGAAGGAAGGAAGGAAGGAAGGGATTGTCTGCAGATTTGCTGAGATTGGTTTTGCAGTGTTGCTGAATGACAGGTAAGTTTGCTCTGGGGATATTTAATGGGCATTCAGTGCTGCGTATTCCAGAAACAGGAATGGTATTTGAGGAACAAAAAAGGCTTTAATGATAAAATCATTAAGGCTGGAAAAGACCTGTAAGATCATCAAGTCCAGCCACCAGTTTTGGACCTTAATGCAAGGCTTGTTCCCCATTTCCTGCCTTGAAACCACTCAGCAAAAATAATTGGAGTGTCTACACTCCTTCACCAAAGGCAGCAGTGAAGGCATTTGGTGTTGCCTTCTGAACTAATGAAATGTGGTGTCAGAAACTCTATATTGTGACACCTTGTCATACCCATCGTACAGATGGTTTAAACTGGTTTGTGTTCTGAGGAGGCAAAGCCTGACTGCACAGAATTGGTCTCACTGCCCTTGAGGGGCAGTCAGGACCAGCCAAAACCCAGCTCCAGCATTACCTGAAGCAGGACCTGCTGTTTGCTCTTCCCGTGCATCTGTAATCAATTGTAGTTGGTTCAATATTTGTAGCAGGTTAGAGTTTCATTTGTATTCTGCACACCTCTGCTCTCTCCTCTGTGTGTGCATATATATATATATATCTCCAGAAAAGCTGCCTGCATATCCTTGTGGGTTTTTTTCCCTGGGATGACAGATACTGTAACAATGGCAGTAGATTAATATCTCCTTAATCAGCCAAATGAACATGACATACAAGGGTGACAGCTCAATTTGCTGCTAACAGATTGTGCCTATCACAGCCCTTCCATTCCAACTGATGGTTATTTCTGGAAGAGATCATACAGTTCTGGGAGGACCCCACGAGCTCTGAGACTCCCATTAAATACATCAAGTACCACATAGGTGTTACTCACCCGCCTGTCAGGACATTCCTGCTCAGGGGATGAAATGAGCCTTGACAGGTGCAGAGGAGACACGCTGAGCTGGGGAGGTGCCACTGGGGCTTATTGACTGCACAATGCTGCAGGTCCCTCTGCTGCTTGTTATTTTGGGTTTGCTCCTGGACTGGTCCCTGTTGAAATATGACTCAGACACTGGGGCTGTTTCCTGGGGAGGTGCATGAAGAAATGTCCTGGGGAGGAAGTGCAGGAGGGGCAGCAATGTGGGGAGAAGGGGCGCATTAAATCCGAGCGCCACAACGGGCTGTGCTCAGGGTTGGTTTGCAGGTGGGATTTCAGGAGGATCTGGTTTCTAATTTGGAAATTCAACCCGTGGGGTTTAATTCCAATCTGTCTTTTCCTGCTTCCTGTGGTATTTCAGATGAAGTGACCCCAGGTAGTGTGCAAAGGGGCTGCAGCTCCTCCCCAGGGCTGTCCCCACTCCTCCCTGGGCTCAGTCTGTGCTCCCTTTGGGCAGGACACCCCCAAAGCCTCAGTGGGTATCAGCACCAAGGCATGGCAGTGCAGGTGGGCACGTGGCCAGCTGTGTTTGGTGGGCACAGCTGGAGTGTTTGCTGGTGTGCCAACCCGTCCCCAGCACTGAAAGGTCTGACCCTGCAGCCCCTGGTGCTCCCTGTGAGGCTCTAAGTGGACGGCTGGCATTTGCCAAATGAACCCCAGGGGTTTATTTTCACAGTTATCTCCTGCTTTTGTTGGGACACCCTCACAGGGCCCTTCCCACGTTGATTTCACAATCCCACCCAAATTGATAAATATATAAACCACATTTGTAGACCTCTGCAAGCCCCATCCACAGACAGGGATCCCTCCAAACCTCCCAGCAGACCCACTTCAGCACTCTCTAGTTCTCCGAGGGAGTGGATTTGCAATTCCCAGCAGTTCCCTTCATTGAAGACAAGAGATATGTTTATCTTTGAAAGATAAAATGCAAGTACTTGGAGTGGAAAAGATTTCCAAAGCAAAATTGACAATATATTACCAAAACAATGGCATTAAGATATATCCATATGATTGTAATTATGAAGCTCAACCCTTCCTAAGGAGAGTTCTGTCATTCCTTGCACTTGCCACAATTTCTGTCATACAAATGTGTTCATTATTTTTATCATGGTTTTTTTTCTTCTTATTACAGGTTTTGCCATAAGAATAACTCATCAAGGTTTTATGACTAATAAATTCTCTAAATTACAGTCCAAGGATGCATTACTTTAATTTTTTCCTCCATATTCTGTTTTTAATTGCCATGTTATTTCCCACTTGCCTTTTTTAATGACTCGTTAGGCTTAAGGGGAAAGAACAGAATTTAGTCCAACGAAGATCTTGCATCAAGTTTTGGACACCTCAGAAGGGAAGTCATACATTAAGGGAGGAAAAATGTGACTTGTGTGTTGATCAAATTTCTAGTGTTGAGGATATTCAAACAAAACAAAACCCCTTAAGAAAGTCCCAGACCAGGTATTGTTTATTAATTATTTGAGCAATTATGTCTAATGAGAAATGCAGTCAAGATGTCCATGGTTTTGGAAAGATATAGATATATGCATGACCCTTAATATGTAAATAGACCTGCTGGGACCATTTCAGAGTTCTGAAGACTAAATTTAGATGTGTCCTTAAAAACTTAGCGAAATCAGGACTGAAGGGAATAAAAGGTGACATTTTTAGTAACAAATTCTTTTTGTGGGCTTTATGCATTGCTGTCTGGTGTTGACTGAGGGCACGTGAGGGCACACAGGCACCTGCTGATCTCAGTTCTGGGATAAAAGGGAGCACTGAATCCACTGTCCATTGCAGCACTGCCAGAAATGGGCTCCAAGAGCCCTGCCATGGTACCTTTGTCAGCAAACTATGCCCCCAGAAATGCCTCTGGAGCTGCAGCTGCAGGAGGGGTTTCCCCTGCTGGCTGGAGGTACCCAGATCTCACCCAGGGACACGAGCCTTGCCTCGGGTTTAGGTGTTGCAGAGATGGGAGCCCCAAGTGAACCATGAGTCACGATTCTGAGCTGTGTAAAGCAGGTTTTTGTAGGTGCTCCTAGAGATCTGTTCTCCTGCATGGACCATGTCTGCTGTGGTACTGCTCCCTGGCTTTCAGTGTGTGCCCATTTCACCTCCTGCATGAACCCCCACAATCCCCATATATAAAATAACTGCACGAGCTTCTGCTTAAATTTCGGCAGGATGTTGACCCTTTTTTCCTTTCTTTACCTTGGCAGAGTTCTTAAACTGGTCGTGGGCCATCACTGGTGCAATTTCCCTCCTTCAGAGCATTCCATGCTGGTTCACAGGCAGCTCCAGGCAGGTGGATCCCAGGCAGCCTCTCCCCTGGGTTTGCCAAGTTGGCACCACTGTGCTGGAGGAGCAAGAAGAGGGTTTAGGAAGTTGGGGAGAGCCCCTTTCCAATTGCTTCATGGTCCTCCTCAGCCTGTTCGTGGTGAGGACTCTGCCAAGCCCCAGCCCAGCCTGTGGGATGTTTCCTGTCACTGTTTGTCTTGGATGCGTCTGAGGGAGAGGTCTTACTCTCACATTCCCAGTGTGACAGGGCTGCACTGGCTCTCCCAGTTAAAGCTCTCCCAGTGCTGCAGGAGACCAGCTCAGGACTTTTGCTTGTATCTTACAGTGATTACCAAGTTGTTCCCAGTGTCCCCCAGTGACCACTGATCCAAGGGTCCTGCTCATCCCAGGGAGTGGCAGCTAATCCAAGGATCCGAGGGAACACGGGTGAGTGGTGCTGGAGGAGCAGCCTGTTTCAGGGGCAAGGCAATGAATAACCAACACGGAGGAAAAATATGAATATCGTGCAGAATATATCTCAGAGTATATCATACATATTTAAGAAAGGGGGAAATCTGCTAGTGGGCAGGTACAGAGTTAAACCCCTTAATATTAATAGACATTATTTGTTTTGTGATTGCAGCAGGGATTTGGCTGTGCTGGGCCTTCTCTAAGGACAACTGGGTTGTCCTTACTGGGAACATGGCACGACTTGTGCTGGAAGAGCTCAGCTGCTGCATCACCAGTTTCTGCCAGGGGCGCAAACATTTTAGGAAGACCTAAAGAGCGAGTTAAAGCCCGTTGACTACATGCTAGAAAAGCAGAAAAAGGAGTTTTCCACTGTGAGTACCATCCGAGCCGCTCTAGAGGGAGGCAGAGAGCCATTGCTCCGGGAATAGTCCCTGGTTTATGTGCGGCACAATCAGCAGCGACAAAAAAGTGCTCTTTGTCAAGCGTGTTTCGGGTGGCAGCACAGGTTCTGCCAGTGGCAAAGTCCTTAAATATTCACCTCCATCACTGGCTCAGCAGGATTTTGCTCTTGCAAAAGCTGTGCAGCACTTTCCCTGCGATTGCAGCTCGCCGATTGCAGCCCTTCGAGTGCAGAACCAGAGGGTGCTTCGGGAAACTGGCTCGGAATTGGGTTGTGGCTAATCAAGACTAGAAGTCATAACAAAGTAGTCCAAGTCCTCCCATCTGGGCTCCCAGGCCGGTGGGTAATTAGTTCATACGTGTGAGTGTTATTTAAATGCACTCCTCAATATTTCTGCTTCCTCCGCTGACCAGGAGCACTTTGCTGTGAATGTCTTCCCACGTGGATTTGGTGATTCCACCTGATGCTTTCTTGGGCTTCGCTCACAAAATCACAAATTTTGGAAATTGCACCCTGTTCTCCATGTGAGACAAAACCTGGCCTTGCTGGAGCTGAGGAGCTTCAGCCCAGGCTTGCAGAAAATCTTCTCTTCCAAAATATTTTTGGTTGTGGGTTTGTTTATTTTTCAAACCCTAAACTGGGACAACAGTATAGTTAGTAAATAGATTTTATTTTGTATCCAAATTTTTGAAGTCTTTCTGTGCCAACTGAGGCCTTTATTGCAAATTAGACACATCCAGGGCACTCCTCACTGTGATGTGGCCATTCCATAAATCCTGTGCCTTGGGAGCTGATGGGACTGGCCTGGATCTCCTGCTCCTCAGGCTGATTTGATCCCCACAAAGTCCTGCGTGCGAAAATCTGAAAGGCAGTTCAGCACAGCACACACAACATAGAAATCTGCAACTTGTTAGCCAGGACAAATCCATCCCAGGGAACTGTGGGTCACACAAAAAGGTTTGCAGGAGCATTGCCCCAAAGTGATCCCCCTGCAGTTCCAGTTCAGGGCCCAAAACATCTGCATGTGTGTTTGCAGGCCATGCTTTCTCTGTGGTAACTCAAGTCCTAATGTGCATTAACTGTTTAAAACCAATTTCGTTGCAGTTAAAATTGAATATGACTGTTAGTCTAGAAAATATGGCCTATTTCCTTTTACTAGTTAGCTTTTAAAGGTGTTTTACAATTCAAATGAGCCATGCAATTAAAGGTGACATTGCCAAAACTGGACAGACTAAAATTAGACATTCCTGCTGTGTGTTAGAGCTTGGCCCACATTTAGATCATGCTGTCTTTGGGCTGTACCTGTCTGCTCCAATCTTATGAGTCAACAGGATACTGAAATGTTCCAGAATCCTGTTGTGTTTTTCTATTCTTTCTGTCTTCCAGGATTACCTGATCCTTCATTCCCCTTACAGCATTTCATGCTCCAAACACACACACACTCATGCACACACAGAACAATATTTTAGCCTTTTTTGCACTTGACAGGCACTTGATGGTTGTTGCTCTTACTGGCTTCACCACCACAAACCCTTAATTAGAAACAACCCCTGCCTTAAATCCCTGAGTTCCCCATCCCGGAGCAGCAGCAGGGTGGGAGGGTCTGGGTGTGCTTCTTGACTGATAAACCAAGAGCTGAGGGGAGCTGGGGCCACAGTCACTTACTCGTGCTTTGATCTGTAGTAGCCTTGGTGTAACACTTGAGTTACAAGGCTGTTGAGAGAAGAGTCTCCTTCCACCCAGGGGTGGGAGCTGGAGGAGCACACGGGAGGTCACTGACATCCCACCTTCTAAATACCCTTGTGCATTAATTAATATGTAATTATACTGTCCCTGGGTAATCAGTGACACGATTGCCATTAATGTGTAACACTGTGCAGAATTCTGCCATGGTTTGGGAGCAGCGTGTTAGTGAGGAGACTCCTGAACTCTCTAGTCAAAACCTCAAGGGAAATTAGGAAGTCAGAAGGGAGGAAAATCTCCCAGAAACTGCCTGTTGGGGTTTGAACAGAGGATACAGCCATAAGGAAAATTCTCCTTAATTCCAGGCTCAGATCCATGGATTTCATAATGGCATTCCTTGAACTCAGTGATTTTTGTTATGTCCCCTGTCAGCCCACTGTCAGGCTGGGGAACTTGGGTGACTTCTCTTGTATCAGTATGTCTGAACTGCCTGGCATGATGGTGTTCCCTGTTATCAGGAAGGTGAGGAAAATTAAATAGCTTCTTTCTGGGAGAGGGGAAAGGTTTTAGTATTTTATCTATGCACTGTGTGCACAGGGCTGTGTGCACACCCCAAAGGCAGAAATACAAAGGATGGTAAAATTATGCGGAAGAAAATGGTGCAAAACTTCCAGAATAAAATAACAAAGTGTATTTTAAGTTACCCAGTGCAGCTCCCTGGCAAGACAAGATTATATTCCACAATACATAATAATGTAGTGTTTGTGTAGCACATTTAAGGTGCTTTACAATGTGCTGTTACACTTCTGTGTTATAAAATAGCACATAAATATGCTAAACCCTGCTGGATTGCCCGTCTCCTGCCCTGTGTGGTGTTGCAGTGTGGCAGCCTGTCCCTGGGAACCAGCCCCCAGCCACCTGATCCAGGAGCAAGGACTGTCCTCTGAAAAACGAGTCACTTTTTATGGCACCAGCGACAAACTCCAGCCCTTTCCATGTCCTTTGGAAACTGCTTGGGCCAGTCCTTTGACTGCAGCCCAGGCTGGTAGCTCTGCCTGCTGAGTGACCTGTGTGAGCAGAGCTCTTGGTCCCCCTCCAGCTCCTCATGGAAAGGTGCCCAGGCTGTGGAGGCGCCCGGACCTCCTGGCAGGGCTGGAGTGGGATTAGCGGCTGGGAGAGCTGTGGAAGCACCATGGAGGGCAGAGCCCACTCCCATGGGTGGTCTCCTCAGGTCAGGACACGAGGAAACCTCCGTGGCTGTGCCTGCTGGATGGAGAACACCTCTGCATGCTGTGGTGGCACCGATCCCACCTGCCTGTGAGCACTGCTGGGTTATTCGGTGGCTGCGAGGGAGTGGACACTTGAAAAGCTTAAATCCACTCTCTGATGCCACAGGGAGCTCCAGCCATACAGGGATTTTCTGTGCAAGTGATTCCTGGAGTGAAAGGGGGGGTTGTGGAGAGTGCAGCAGTTATTTTTACAATAGAAACTGGGGTGCGTGTGTCTGAGGACAAAGATAATTTAACATTGGAATTTCTTCCTGAGTGCCATGGGGATCTCTGCACCTCCAGCAGCCACAGCAGCGTGACTGGAGCTGCCCTGATACCCACTGCACCCTTAGCTGATGAGCCAAAAGTTCCCTCAGCATCTCACCCCCACCTCTGCCACTGCACCAGCAGGTACAAGTGTGTTCCCTGGCTCAGAGACACGTAAATCCTGACTGTCAGGAAACAAAGCAGTTTTTAAACTTTAACGAGTGGAGTAATGGAAATGAAATACAAAGGAAATGAAAAAAAAATTGACTAAAATGTCTTTTTATTTTGGTATTCTGCAGCAAAAAGTGTGTGCACTAAATAATAAATAAGCCATGCAATGTTTTTACAGCTTCTTTCATATGCGTGAATATTTAAAACATGCAAAAATGTGGAATAGGCATTTACTGGGGACAAAAGAAGAGAACTGATTTTATGTACAAGGAGCAAGATGGGAAAACCAGAGAGATGCATGTTTAATGGATTGCTGCTCACAGAAGGCAGATATTTCCAAGTGTGAACATATTTGTAGACAAACCAATCTGACAAGTCGGCTGGGGGATGATGTATTACAGCAGAATTGGCCTGGGAAGCAAGATTTTGTTGTGTGGGTGCTGGTGGTGTAAACAGTGCCTGGGGGGCTGGCAGCCAAACCCTGGAGTCTTCCAGCTCCCACGGGGCTGCACAGACCTGGGGGAGACCTGGGAGCTCCTGCCCGTGTTCATCTGCCAAAAATACACAGCATCTTCCCCTGCCTGTGTCAGATTTATCTATGCTATATATGCTCAGGAGTTGGACTGGGATGATCCAGTTGGCTGGAGCTGTGTCAGGGCAGGGTAGGTTGGATACCAGGGAAATGTTCTTCCCCCCCAGAGGGTGGGGGGCACTGCCCAGGCTCCCCAGGGCAGTGGGCACAGCCCCAAGGCTGCCAGAGCTCCAGGAGGGTTTGGGTGATCCTCTCAGGGACAGGGTGGGACTGTTGGGGTGTCTGTGCAGGACCAGGAGTTGGACTTGGATGATCCTTGGGGGTCCCTTCCAGCTCAGGATATTCTGTGATCCTACATTTGAAGCCAGAAGGGATCAATAACTGTAGCACCTCAAACTGGTATCTAGAGAGAGGGAGGGAGAGCAGGAGAGAGCTCTGGGTGCAGGACCACAAAGGCAGAGCGTCTCCTTCAGAAAGAGCAGGTATCACAACAGGTCCTGTGTGAAGAACAACTGCACTTGGCAGGGTCAGAGATGCCATCAGTGACCCAGAGTCCTGTGTCAGGTGAGTGCAAAGGGCAGTCCTGGATGGTCTCTTGGTGCTCTGTGAGGTCTGGGTTCAACCTCTGCCTCAGCCACCTGCTCCTGCCTGAGCCTCCCCATGGGCTCCCCATCCCTGGAAGTGCTCAAGGTCAGGCTTGGAGCAACCTGGGCTGGTGGAAGGTGTCCCTGTACATGGCAGGGGGATGGAAAACAAGATGGATTTTAGGTTTCCTTCCAACCCAAACCATTCAGTGACTCTGTGATCCTGTGATGCCTGTACTGACCTTCCCAGGAGTAAGAAGTGACAGGCTGGGGAAGTGAGTGTGAGTGTATCAGGGACTTTCTCCATGGAATCTTGGCTCATTCCTTTGTGCTGGGAAGTAGCTGAAACCAGAGAAAGAGCAGCCTGTTGCCCTGACTGGCAGGGGCTCACTGCTCACTGCTCCTTGGCTTATGGTTTAATGCTTCTTTAACTGGATTTTTTTTTCTCCTGCCTTTTGATTTCTTTCTGCCAAATTTATATTTTAATGCATGTTTTTATGGAAATATTTATAGTGCACATGTTGCATATAAAACACTATCATAAAGCTTTTTTGCTTCAGTCCTGTTGAAATAAATGATGTTATTATTATAATAATTTCATAGAGTTATATCTGTTCTGTAATGAAAAAGACCTGTGGCTGCTTGAACCATCAACCCAGGCAGTTTTTACAACTTTCTGCAGCTACAGTGACCTCATGGAGCTGCTGAAGCTTTTAAAATACTCCATTTCCCAGCAGAAGTGGGCACACAAAGCAGAAGTGCTGCCCTATGTCTGTCTGAGCCTGACCAAGAAATCAGTATGGGCTTAATATTGCACACAATGGTGATGTTATATTTTGTGGTATTTGTTACTGCACCACCAAAAATTATGCTATCTCTTTCATAAATGAGGTGCCAGGGAAGCAGCCCTGGTGAGATGGAGGGGTGTGTTCATCTGATAACGATAGACGGACCTCTGGACTTGTAAAGGACTTTTTCCTCTACTGAAAATGAGTCCAGCACTGAAATTAAAGAGTCTTCGTGTCCACCTTGAGCTCAGCAGACTCTGAGTGGTGTTTCTCGAGAAGGACAGATCCAAACATATGCTGGAAGGCTGACACATGTGCCTTGGGAGCCACTATAAAAAGAGCAGGACTAAATATGTGAACATCTACTTGTATAAGTTTATATGTGTGTGTGTGCCTGTGCGTGCACACTCCCAAGGTTTAATGACAAATCTGCAAAGGGCTAAAGCAAACAACTGCAAAGTACTGTGGATTTACAGGAGATTTTAAAAATTAATACTCAAACACGAAAATGCTTTATACAAGAAAGAAACCTTTTAGTAACTTCTCCATCCTAGAAAAAAAGTACAATGAATAATTCAACTCTGCGCCAAGGAAACTGATTTGCTGAACAAGTGTAAAATAAATCTGGGGGTGAACTAGTCCAGATCACCCAAATTAATAGTCTGGATCAGGAATGGTGAGAGTAAAGCATGAGGGTCTCTGTAGTACTGCTATTAGTGATGTTCTTTATTATCACTAATCCTATTTAGCATCACAGTACCACAGAATCCTGAGGATGCTGCTGTTGTGAATGGTCCTTTAGGACCCCATCAGAGGAAAATTTCAAGTGCTTCCAGTGTGATTAGTTGGGAGATGGGGCAGAAGGCATCTCCTCTGAGCTGGCTTGATGGGATGTGGTCAGAAAGTGAAGATCCAACAGCAGGTTTACATCAACTTCCAGTCAGAAAAAAACCAAGCATGGAGTGAAAGTCATCTGAACAGCCCGGGAGTTCAGCAACTTTTGGGACTCTGTGTAACTGTCCATATTATCCCAAAGAATTACCATAAGATTGTTTAATCTCAAAAAGGTGACCCCAGGGAAGGTAGTGGTGTTCTCTTATTCTCAGTTCATAGTTTGAAATACTTTCCTCAGTTCCTGCTGCTGCCTTCCCCTGCAAAGTCAGGTGTGAGCTGAAGTCCTGTGAAAAGTGGTGGGATTAAATCATGTGCCAGGAGGGCTTTGCTAGTTAGAGCAGGTTTACCTGTAGAACAGGACCCAAATTTGTTCTTTTCAGAAATAAGTGCCTCAGTTATCCCAGAATAACCTGGTGACATAAGCCAGTAGTGAGTCTCTAATACACTGTGCAGATAATACTGTAGATTTTTAAAGAATTTCAGGCTGTCAGTGTCATTTTGGAAGCAGCTACACCTGCAGAAACACCTGCTGTGTCCTGTTTGTTAGATCTTCAAACCAGGAGCTGAGTTCAATGGCTGAGGGAAGGTGATACCGAGCCTTGAAAGCAGGGAGGGCAGCAGGGCTCTCCAGGAGGTCAAGGTCATCCTTGGGAAGGCTCCAAGGGGATGTGGTGGGAGAGTTTTGAAGGGAACAAAGAGGAGGCACAGCAGAGGATGGAGCCCAGATAGTGTTCAAGGAATGGATGGATGGATGGATGGATGGATGGATGGATGGAGAGAGAAGTGGGAGCTATTTTGATTTGGTCTGAGCCTCCACATAAAATATTTTATATATTCACTGTACTGACAAAAATTTACTCTCTAGTTTTCATAAATATCACATCCTGCTCATTTATTCTTGCCCTTGCTATTCTCAGGTATAGGAATTGCCAGGAGTCTAAATTCCCCCTTTTTGGAGATCAGTCCATGTGCTCCTGACAATCCTCTGGAGTTCCCTTCCCTTCTGGCTGAGAGTGACCCAGAGCTGGGTGAAGCCACTTCAGGTGAGGGCCTTTTTCCCTGGCAAAGGCATCTCCAGGTTGTCCATCATTTTCTGGAATTGCTATCCCTCTCTGATGCCTATTGAAGGCCCAATTCTTGACTCCATCACCTTCTTTTTGACCTTTCTGATGGAGCTGCTCACAGGTGAGGTGAGGAGGAATTTCAGGCAGAAAGAACCAGTGTTTTCTCACTTGTCAATGAACTTCAGACACAGATTCATTTGCTGCCCTTGGAGCAACCCGGTCAAGGCTGTGTGGTCCATTTGGAAGCCCAATCCTGTTTCTGATTCCTGCGAGGCCTCGGCACAGACTGAGCCCTTTTTCTGCCATAAAAGAGCTGGGTTTTGCGTACTGTGCTCTGGAATGAGCCCCTCGGAGGAACAGGCTCCATAAAGTTTTTATAACCCATATTTTATAAGGTATAGTGAGTTGGTCAAAAGGAGTTTTTTCATGTGTGAGTGTGCATATGAATCAGTCTAATACAGGTCATTGAGCCTGGCAGAGTAGGCTGGACCACAGGCTCAACTGCTGTATAAGTTGACCCCAAAGATGTGGATGAGAGTAAATCCCTGGGGAATAGTGCAGCACTGAGAGAGACATCAGGAGTGTCCAAGGCCAAGTTGGATGGGTGGAAGGTGTTTCTGCCCATGGCAGGGAGTGGAACTGGATGATCTTTGAGGCCGCTTCCAACCCAAACCACTCCATGACTCTCTGATCCCCTGAAATGCCTACTGGAGAAACTCCTGTTGGCACCCTGGGTTAGTGCAGGTGAGGTAACCCGGAGCCAGGCTCTGTGAAATTGTGACATTTCAAACCTGGCCATTTAAAACAGGTCTAGAATTTGAATTTTAAGGAGTCACATGTTCAGCCCCAGAGGCTGGAAGCAGCTCCATCCTCCTCCATCCCTTCTCTTGCAGAGGTGACCACAAACCTGAAGTGCCTCATGGCCCAGCAGAGCACGAGTCCTTGGCCCACCATGGTGCACAAAAGGTGTAAAAACTCCTTCTGACTCCTTGTAGGACCCTTTGTGGAGGAATTCCATGAAGTTGTCTCCAGTGCTACAACTGCAAGACAGGAGAGCATTTGCTCCCAATATTTTGTAGTTAACCCCCCACCCCCAAACATGATTCTGCAACAGTAATTTAGGCATGGTGAGGATTTTAGGAGTTGTAAGGAATATTACCTGCCATAAAGTTCCAGTGGTGTTGAATTTACAAAAAAGGCCTGATGTAAAATCATACTGTCAGGAACAATTAGCCATGGTGCATAAAAAACCTCTTACAGAGATTACACTTCCCAGATTGTTTTACAGAAAAACTTTGTGTTAATGTTACGCCTTGAATGCCTTTTGCCATGAAACATTTAAGAAACAACAGTTTATAGTCTCTGATCTTTACGGTTTGGAAGAATGAACACTCTCCTCATGTTAGGCCAAATTGATGTTTTAAATTCAGGAGAAACCCCATCATGGTATAAAAAGGAGAGAATGTCCTGAGAAGAAAGTGGTCAAATCATTCCAAGATGTTATGGGTTTAAGGGGTTTTTTCAGCTTTTTTTTTTTTTTTTTTTTCCTACGGAAAAATTTTCATGATCCTGGGCATATGGTCAAAAAACACAGAAGTGAGATATTTTTAGACAGGCACATTTGGGATAAAATTACCCACTGTGGTGTGCACAGGGACAACCTGGTCTGTCTGCAGCACTGGGATGGATGGGGGACAGTGTCCCTGTGCTCGCTGCGGGACTGATGCTGCTCTGGGGTCTGGCTCAGGAGAGGAGGGAAATCATCTCCTTCTGCATTATCAGACCCACTGTGTTCCCTCTGTGGCCATGCCAGGCTCAGGGGAGAACCACTGACCACCTTGGTGTTCTGCTAGAGCGAGCAGGGCTGAGCACAAACATCCCCTGCCTTACCCATGGCAGGGAAAGGGGGTTCCCAGCAGGAGAGGGACCCTCCTGTCCCCTGACACCGAGCAGTGCTGCAGGCAAGGTCCTGCTCGTGGTGCATCCCCTGTGCCTCCCAGCACCTCCTGCCTGATCCTGCAGCTCAGACTCTCAGGAGGGGCTCAGGATCCAGCTCTCTGAGACTGGCCTCTAGTTTTTTTCCAGCCCTGTCAGCACCCGGAGCCAAGGCATCCCTGGCAGCTCAGGCTGGATTCTGTTTGGCCTCACGCATCATCACCAGTCTTGCCAGTTAATTGAGGTGGAGGGTGATGATGTGTGAGGCAGAAAAAGCCCAGCCTGGCCTTCAGGTGCTGGGCACAGTCACCCCAGAGGCAGGGAAAGGGCTGTTCCCACTGGTACATGGGAGTGAGAGTGACCTGGGAACCCTTGAGGCTGGAGCAGGTCCTGGACTCGGCAGGATTTGCTGCTCAGCCATGGATGTGTTTGGATTACTGAGAAACTCCTGCAGGAGCAGGTTTGGGTCCCTGTGGGCTGTGCTAACACCAGGGTGGTGCCTCACCTAGGTGAGAATCCACACCACACAGAGATGTTTTCAGCCTGGTGAAGCGGTGATGAGTCCCTACACCCCAGCCTGCCCACAGGCTTGGCCTGGCTGCTGAGAGCCATGAAATCATGGGATGGTTTGGGTTGGAAGGGACATTTAAAGGTCATCTAGTCCAAACCCCCTGCCATGAGCAGGGACATTGTTCACTAGACCAGGTTGCTCAGAGCCCCCTCCAACCTGGCCTCTACCTGAGGGTCACCTCTCCAAATCCCCACATTTCCCTGACTCCTTTAAGCTGACATATCTGGGTTGTCCAGACTTTGGTTGCTTTGGTGACTGCCCTGGAATGTTCCACTCCCTCTGGCAGCAGGACAGGTTTCCTGGTGCAAACCCCAGTGCTCTGGTGGAAGAAGCAGAGCTCTGTGCTCTGGAAGTGCATTTCAACTGAAAGGATGACCCAAAGGGTTTTGTTCTGCACCCCAAGGGTCTCCCGTGTCCCCCAGGCACCCAGGAGCTCCAGGGCATGCAGGAGCTTTGCTTTTGCAGGAGGGACACATCAGTGTCCCTCAGGTCACAGCCCCACGTGTTTGGGGGGTGAAGGTGCCTCTGTGGAGGGTTTTGCTTTGGTTTTGTTCCCTTTAAGGGGTGCCCTGGTCTTGGTGGGCACACGACTATTTTTAGGAGTGGCCAGCAATCCCCTGGCATCAAATTAATAAATACATACCACGATGAACTCTGTGGTATTTTCAGTTCCACCACCCCATATTAGGAGATGTGAGACCAAAATAACTACCAAAGCCTATATCCATGCAAAGAACACGATGTAAACTGCAGAGCAGGGAACAGACCAAGGCAGGAGCATCAAAGAGTGCTCAAAAGCTTTAATCCACCAAATTTCTGGCAGGAATGGGAAATCAAGCCACATGAAATCCTGGAATATGGGTGCAGGTAAGCCCCAACTGTGTTCAGGTGCAAAGTCCACATGCGCTGTTTACTTGAACTGACATGGAAAAGGTTTTTCAGGATGGCAACCAAACTACATCAGGCTTTGGGTTTGGACATGACTAAGCTGGGCATCGGTCCATCTGTGTTTCCAAGGGTTGATGGCATCACATGCAATCCCAATCCAACAAATACATGTATGTAATGAGCAGTGTGAGTAAAGCCAGTGAGATCCCCTTGGGACTCCAGTCATGCTCCTGTCTGTAGGTTCAGATTTGCATCCAACACTCAGGAAAGGCAGAGAAGGAAGGTGTATCACGAGGAGATGAAAGTTTACAGAGAGCTTTTCTTCCCTTTTCCTGTGGGATTTAGAGGGACTTATGCCATTCAGAAAGACCAGGACTGGATTCAAAGCTGACTGATACCAACAGCCTTTCAAGAAAAGCTGGAATTTTTGGATGGTCCTGATGGTGTGGGATGAGCTCAGTGCTTGGACAGTGGTGCTGAACACACAGAAAATCAGTCCTGAGCCCTCCTGGAAATGTTACTCCTTTTTTATTAGTTTATTTATAAAACCTCAAAATCTCATTCCAAAAGGCTTCACAAGACACTCTGGAAAATGACATAGTACAACTGTACTTGTTTGTGAAGAACCCCAAGGTCAGATGTAAGCTGGGCCCTGTGCCTTTAAGGTGGGATTGCTCCAGAGGAAAGCAGGAGTACCAGGAGTGCTTCTTTCAACTCCAGATGATGTGATATATTGGTCAGGTCTCAGAAGCCACAGTGCTTCCTTATTTCTGTAGCTTTGATCTAAAAAGCTGTTTATTTATGTTTTATTGAACTATAAAACATCCAGTAAACATGCCTTGTGCTTTTTGTTATGTTCTACATGAATTCTGTCATGAAAATGTCAAGGAGAAATAATGAAGATCTTTATTGTGCTGCTGGTGGTGTCTTCTTTGGAAGTTCTGATGCTTTGTGTTTCTGTTCATAGGACTGGGGGATCCATAAGGGCTGCAGATGTCCTGCCTGCTCAGCATCTGTGAGAGAAGGAAGTTTTTCCTTATGAAATCCCAATGGATGCAGTACTGAGGGCACTGTGAGAAAATGATGATTTGATATTTCTCTTTGCATCCCACTCGGTATTGCCTCTGTCTCATATATATGTATAGTATCTGCAGGTATTAATTATTCTGGTGGGGTTCATGTTCTGTACTCAATTACTGTGAGATGTCCTTGCTTTAGGGTTTGATCCTGATCTGCAATATCTCCCAGCAGCCAAAAAAACCTGCTCAGAATGTGGGGCAAAGGCTCACAGCACTGAATCCCTGGGATAAGAGGTTCCAGGTTTTTAGAGCATCAGTAATATCCCAATTTACATTGCAGTGCTTCCTTCCCACTTAAATATAATACTTCCCACTTACTGTAACACATTATTATCAGTGTGGCTTTAATGGAGCTGAGAAATGAATCTGTAAATTCAACAGGTGCCTAATTTTTTGTGCTGTGTGTTGTAGGTTAATCTGGCAGAGGAGGAATTGACCTTCTCTGCTAATAACCCAGGTGGGCTGTGGGTCCTGCTGTGCCCTGGTGAGGTGGGGGCTTTTATAAGGTAGGTGGGACTGTCCCTCCTCCTTCTGCTGCTGCTCCTCTTGCTCTGGAGGTTCCTCAGCTCTGGAGCTCTTGCTGGTACATCTCTTGTTGATACATCCAGGCTTTTTCTCTGGGATTTAAAGAGCTCTCTTGGCTCCTTTAGCTGCTGCCCCTCTAAAGAGAGATTTTTTGGGGGGGGCATTGTCCAGTGGTTTGTGTGGGGAGGGATTTTTCTTCTCTGGAGCTGTTGGCTCAGGCTGGGAAACGTGCTTCTTGTTCCCTAAGTCCTTTTCACAGGGAATTTTGGGAAGATGGGAAAGGTTGTTGCTGGGTGAGGTCCGTGGTGGCCATAGGAAAGTGAGAGGGAACACTTTGGGGGTTCAGTGTTTCCCCAGTGTAATATGGTGCCAGCGAGGATCTGGGTACCACGTTGTTGGTCCTTCCCCTACAAAATGTGCTCCTCCAGCTTCTCCAAGACCGGTGTCACAAGTCCCTTTTGGAGCAGGAGTGGTTCAGAGATGTGAAAGTTGGCTTCCTCTCCACTGGAACAGGGAGCAAAAGGCTAATTCCATTTTACAGTCATCTTTGTACCAATATACTTTGTGTGTTGTGTTTGACCTCCTGTAACAAGGTTAAACCACAGGGATCCCCTTGAGAAGTTGCTATTCATCTTTTATATGTGAAGATTTTCAAGTATAGAAAGGGGATAAACCTAATATGGTGTTTAATGGAAAAAAATTATGACACCAATAACACATCTGTGTCTGTAATTTCACAGGTTTTCTCTCTGTATATTTATATATGTATATATGTATAATTTAATATCAGCCTCAGGGTTGTGGTCTCACATGTCATCAGCTTGCAGGAAACTGGATCCTTGGACTAAGTATCAGATGAGTTGCTAATGTTTGGAAAAAAAGCAAAAAACATGCTTTGGGTCTCTGTTTTATGGCAGTTATTGAAGTAAGAATTTGTGATTGTAACCCGACGCTCGTCCCGCCAACATGTTTTCATTATTGTCTGGATAATTGAAAGTCCAGGCAAATTTGGATGCTGGGAGATATTGCACATGAAGGTCTTGGTTGCTCACCCAGCTGAGCACTGAAGTGGTTCAGATGAAGAATGAATATGTTGCAGCATTTAATGCAAGGCTCAAAGATTGTTTTATTCCCAAGCAGCAGCAGCCCAGATGTGGCTGATTAATGTGTGCTGGTTATCCAGCCCTGGTTGTCCAGCACAGCCACGCTGTCACACAGAGCTCTGCTACCTCACAAGCAGCACTTTGACTTCTCAGGCTTATTTTGCCACAGTTCAGAGTGGACTGTCCAGGAAAACATGCTATTCCCTCATTGTGTAAGGAATTGTGCCAAGGGAAAGGAGCTTCCCCTTTTGGAAGGAGTTCTGGGCAGCAGAACCTTTCAGTTCCTGGAGATCCATTTGTAGAAAGAAGCTGCTGGATCATCACCAGCTTGGAAAAGGAAGTTTAAACATTTTTGTCCATATCCCACCAGTTCTTGTAGAATTTTTGCTTGGTTTTGCTTGTTTATGCTAAAAGGGGTGATCCTGGTCCAGTCTGTGACAAAAAAACCCTTCCAGAGTCGTGGTTTGTTGGCAGGAATTGATATTTATTGAAAATCATTGGAGCTGGAAGGGCAGCTGATGGGGATTTAACCAAAAAGGTGGTCCTTGTGGCAGTGAGACATGATGACAGGGGCACCTCTCTGCCACAGCCCAGGCCCGTTCCTGTTCCGTGGGTAAACACATGATTCAAATCCACAGGATTTATGGATCGAGCAGTTTCCCCACTACGTGAACTCCAGAGCTGACACACAGAGAAAAAGGTAAATGAGGTTTGTGAGTTAATCCCTATTAACTGGGCATAACTGGGAAATTAAACCAAACACAAACTTTGGGTGGCTTTAGAAAACACCTTGGGACTTTCCTGCCAGCTTTCTGAATCCTTTAATTAGATGCACGTGTCTGTGCTGACAGAAAAACAGGGCTTGGTCACTCATTAATCTTCACACACAAGAGGCAACTGGTTGAGTGCAGCCCCCAGCCCATGTGAGACAGACCTGCTTAGTGCTGACCCACTGCTTGGGGAAAAAGCCTTTGAACAACTGGGAAAAGCCAACTCCATTTGGAGTTCTGCAAGGAACTAATTACCTGCCTGGGCTCTCCCCACATACCAGCTCCTACCCCCATAAATCCCTGCAACAGCAGCCATCCACCAACGTCCTCCACACTCCTTTTCTGAATCAGGTCCTTTATGTGTATCTCAACTTGCTGGTGGAAGATTCATGGCCCAGGCTGCCTTAAGTATTTTTGTTATGAATAGGAACCCTTAAACATTTCCTTCTCATTTAATTTATCACTTTTTTTTCAGGCTTTCAACGCTGGGTACAAGCTACAAATAATGGGAGGTGAAGTTTGTCCCTGAGAAAAGAGCCTTAAAATAATAAAGTGTACAGTGGGAAGGGGAGGAAAGGGGGAAATAAATTACCCATTACCAGTGGTATGATACCAGTAGACACCAGTATCTCTGTGTATTGAGTTGGTTCCATGTTTTTGGGCATGAGGAGAGCAGAGAGGTCACTACTCACTGTTGGGACGTCCTGTATCCAGAGGTACCACAGCTCATTCCTCTTCTCCAAGGCTCTTGTTAATAATTAAGTACTGGTGATTTACTTACACTGACACAAGTGGTTTGGGGTTTTTTCTTTTGCCACGTGGGCAGGGAAGGTTCAAGCTGTGGTTTGAATTAGGGATTCAAACAAATCTGCTCAGCTCTAAAGGAAACAGGGTGGAAAACACTGCCTTCCTCCCAGTCAGGTATCCCAACAATAAACTGGAGAGGTTGCACTTGGAAATGGATTGTGGGTTTGCTAATACTTTTAGCAAGTCACATTTTACAGCTTGGTGTGCCATTTAAGTTCATAACAGCACAAACCCAAACACTACTTGTATATTTAGAGCTTAAAGTGGAGCTGTGTTTGGAGTATGTGCATTGTTTATGGCATCTTGAATAGAATAAGAAATGGCAAAATTTGAGAAAAGTAGATGATGGATAAAATAGGCTCTTCCAAGTGTACAGAAATCCCTTGGATTATACAGTGGGCAAGGCCTGTGTACTCATGTCTGTGGAACAAGATGGAAATGCAAGTCCTGAGCTATTGCTTCACGTGCAGTTGGGCCCGTGAGTGAAATAACAGGCTACTTTTCTCAGCTGCTGAAAGCCCTTTTTTAGGGGCAATTTGGTTCTCTGCCTTTTCAAAGGGAAATTTTATCCATCTTATTTTTCACTGTGTTCTGTTTACCAGTGACATATGGACTTACAAATGTGCAACTCGTCACCAGAGCGGGAATGACCCTTCCCATTAGCAGCTGGTGTGTGCCATGTGCATTTTCGGGAGTTCCAGGGGAAAAAAAATGTACATTTTTCCTCATTTAGTCAAACTGTGCTTTTCATAAGTCAGTGACAAACCTCCAGTTGTCCCTGGGGGAGCAGGTCTCACCTTGTTGCTGAGCTCACCTTCCCACCTGGGGTCTGCAAGGCAGCTCCTCTGCTGCTTGGGTGCTCCAGCATCTCTGCCAAGCCAAGTGTTGGGAGGGAGGTGCCTTCCCAGAACTCCAAACTCACCACCCCCAGGGCTGCTCTGCTTCCCACTGGCTCAGGAGAACGTTTTTCCCTGGCTGTTCCAAAGCAGGCAGGCAGGCTGAAGACAGCCTGTGTGGTTTCATCTAATCTGGTGCTGGAACTCCAAGCATCACGTCGGGCGGCTGTGATTTGGAATGTTAACCACTAAATCACTTAGAGGAATTTATAATTCACCTCAGCTATTGTGGGATTTGGTACAATAAGATCATTATTGCCTTGAGATATCCTTCAGGTCATTAATTTAAATTAGAAATGCCTTCAAACAGGATATCATGCACAGCTCCTTCCATAGATCTTAAAGCTTAAATAAACTCAAGAAATACTTCCTGCCAGATATTATCTTGGCAAATGTGGATCACCATTTCCAGGCAGTGCATTATGTGGCTGTGGCTGTGGCTGTTAAAGGTGGCATTGCAGTAAGGAACATATGCATTAATTGTACTAATTATTATTGCTGGTTTGAAAGGACTAAATTCTCCCATAAGTGAATCACTTGTTCTTTCGGGTTTTACACTACACTGGGGTGGTTTGTTGCATAACTGGATTCAGACTAAAATAACTGTGACCTTGTAAATGAGGTGGGTGTTCCCTATGGAAGAGAACCCTTGGAGAAGTGGGGCTGTGGTGGGGAGCAGTAGTTGGTAGGGGAATGTTCAACAGGAGAGAGCAGTATGAGGTGGCAAAGTGCTAAGGCTGAAGGAAGGACTGGGGAGGAGCTGGATGTGATGGGTGAAAGGGTGAAAGAACCTAAAAAAATGCCTTAAATATCTGCTGGGTGGAATGGTGAATGATGATCCAAAAATGACTTAAATATCTGAGCGTGCAGAGATGTTCTAGTGCAAGGAGAGGGTGGTGTGAAGGCAGCTTTGAGAATTGGGGCTTCGGCTCACTCTGGGGAGGGAAATATCTCGGTAGAAATCATTTGCCAGACCGAGTTGATACAGCACCTCGGAAGGCAGAGTCTGCACTTTCTGCTTCTTGCATGAGGTGGGTGTGAATGTGCCATGAGCAGAGCCCAGTGACTTGGTCTCTGCAGCCTCTGCTGCATCACTCCATACCACAGCAACCTGACTTACCTCACCCCAAAACTTAGCATTAAACTGTGCTGCCAGGATCAGCAGGAAAGACTCAGCAACGTTTAAATTAACAGTTTGTCAGCTACAAGTTTGGGTTTCTTAGTGGTTTCAGTCAACTGTTCCAGCCTTTGATTATTATTTCTTTTCCGAGTCTGAATTTCCCCGTTCAGAATTCGGATTACCTCACATCCATGGTTTCTGTTTGACCTGGGTTTTGAGGGAAGGACTGAGCTGTCAGTACTCCAGGCATCTGGAGAAATCCAGCCTTTGGGGCTGAGCATCCAACCTGCTGATTGCAAACGTACCTGTGGAGGTGTTTGCAGTGAGTGTTGGGTGATCACAGGACACCACGAGCTTGGGCAGCTCTGAAATCCTCCCAGGACTGGGGTAGGAACCTCCATTCCTGGGAAGCAATTGCTCCAGCGTTTGTGCCCTTGTTTTAATGAGGGTTGTGAGGTTTCCTGGACAAGTTGCTGCTTGGAGATGAAGAAATGCTTTTGCTCTTTGGTCCAGCTTGTTTCTTAGAAAGTTTGGAGACTGATGGCTGGGTGTGGATGTATCTGATTGGCTTTTTCTCTCTAACCACCCAGAGCTACCCCAGTCCGCCCTGTTGTCTTCCCAGTTCTTGGCTAAATGGGGAAAGGAAAGCTCCTTGGCAGCTTGCCACGCTGAAACCCCCCAGCCCTGATTTATTGTCACCAAAACCAGCTGCAGATGTTGGCTGGGCCAGGGCTCTGCTGCCAATTAGAGCGTCTCATGCAGAGACTCCTGCTCTGTTTGCCTGGCATTCGGAGCAGAGCGTGGCTGAGGGGACTGGGGCTGTGCCATAAAAAGGCAGTTTAAGAACATGGAAAATAGGTTTCACCTGGGCAGGTAGTGGCTGCTGGGAGGAGGAGGCTGGGCCAGATTTCAGGGGTTTGGCCATTTCTCAGGTCTTTCACTGTGTCAGTGAACCCTAAACCTCTCCCCTGAGACTCGCTCAGCCCTGTGTGGTTTGGGGGCTTGGAACTCGTCTTGGGTTCACTGAAAGTCTGCCTGAACTTTCCTATATGGAGAAGAAATGTGCAGTGAAGTTGGGCTGAGCTTTCAGCAGCCACCTAAACCTCCTCCCAGCCCCTCTGCCTGGAGGAGCACCTGGGAGCGTGTGTTTGGGTTCTAAAGCCATTTTGGGAATAGCAAAAGCAATTTTCAGGGAGCTCTTGTATGGAAATGGCATCATTTTCAACTATGGAAAGTGTAGAAAGAGATACAACACTGAAAATGTTGGTAAAGTACAGACCAGCTCAAGTTAGATATTTCCTTCTGCTAATCCAATGTTTAAATCAAACTGGTCGCAAATCTAGATAATCTGATTCAAAATTAGGCTGATATAAAACATGATCCCTTTAATCCCTTTATTGTACTTCTATTACATTTCAGGTCTATGATCTCTGTTGCAATTTCAGCCATAATTTCACAATATATTGCCTTTCCAGTGCTCTGCATGTTCGAGCCACATGACCTATTATACCAGAAAGATTGTTCTATGTATTATAAACTTGATGAATATCACCAACTTATATTTTCAATGCTATGTGTAGCATTGCAATTGCAATTTAACAAAGTTAAATACTGCTGAGAACTATGAGGATTAAATTGGCAAAAAAATAATCAGAGTGCAGAGTGAAATGAATGAGTGAAAAAAACTGGAAGAGTAAAATCTGAGACAGTTTTATTCATTGATCTCATTCACACCTGTGATGGGAGGATGCTCCTTTGGATAAAAAAAGTCTTGTTCCTTTTAGCTCTAGTAAGAAGCCTAAATAATTTATTTTTCCTTAATGCAGTGTTTTTAATGTTGTCTAAAACTCTGAAATTCAGCAAAACAAAATCTGAAAGGTGTTCTGCTACTAAATAATTCTCACATCCCTTCTTAACATCGAGTTCATATTTATGCTGTGTTCTGAGACTTTCTAAAAACAAATAAACAGAAGGTCCAAAAAACTTAAACAAGCCTTTTCCTAAACATTTACTCCTTTCCACTGCGTGTCCTTGTCCATCTTTTTATGCTTGCTATGATTTTTAAAGTTAATAGGAAATAAATAAAATCTTAGAGTGTTAGTTTATAAGTCTTGTCTCCTCAGCTCTGGATATTTGATTTAAAAGCAGCTCGTAGTGACCTCCCCGGGTATCGAGTGTTGAGTGCTGCAAATGAAATGCAAAAGCTGATCTCACCACTTGGCCAATTGGAAGGAGCTCCTTGGGTACACGGGCAAGATCAGAGCCCATTAGCAACCAATATTAGATTAAATGAGACTAAACATTACATAGTGTGATTTTCCTTCTCCAGGAGGTTTGTTATTGCTCTAATGCAAAGCACCTCTTCTCTTTGGTGCTTGGAGTGTTTAGTCTCTCCCGGGTTGGGCACAGGATGCTCGGAGGGGATCCCGCACATTCAGGGCTTATCTGCACAGCAATCTGATGCCACGGCCCCAGAGGAACAGAGGGAAGAAACCTGAGAACTGGGCTTTGCTCGAACTTAATAGCGACATAAAAGACCTGATTTTCTCTTTTAAGGTTTGCAATGTATTTCGCGAGGAAAACGCGGTGTCGCGTTACCCTAATGCACCGAAGGGGTTTGCAGGCAAAGCCTTCAATAAAGTTTCACAGCTCCCATGTCCCAGACGGGCTGGAAAGGGGGATGTTTGAGAAGGGCCAAAACCATACACCCAAGTTCAACCAGGAAAACCACTTGGATGCTGCTGAAGATTCCCTGGCAATGATGTTGGCAGAGCTCTCCGACCCTGGGCACCGCATCAGTGTGACACTCGTGTGCCCAGTGGAGGGGGACGAGGCTCTGGAAGAAGGATCCTTGTTTTCTCTTTGCTTTGTTCACTTGTGAAGCTGAAAATTGGTTCCTTCCAGCAGGAATTGCTATTTGCCAGTGGGACACATCCCCTGGGCTTCAAGTGTTGTTTTGCTTGTGGCAGAGTTGATGAATGTTGGGTGTCTCCCCCAGTTTTCACTTTCTCTCCAGGGAAATGACATGAAAACTTTCTGAGGGGATTAAGTGATGCTTGGCCAGGTGAGTTCTACCCAGATCTCCAGAATCCACAGGAAACAGCAGAACAGATTGACATAAACTATCTTCTGTCCTCTTCTGCCTGTATTCTTGGGAGAAAACACCCCAACCAACCCCCTCCTTTAGTCTCAAGATTTCTGCAGTGTCAGGCTTCAAGCTGGTGGAACTTGCAATCCGTGGGGGAAGCTGAGCAAAACAAATCCCACATTCTGCTCAGATATGTTTTTTTTGCAAACCAAATGTGATGCTCTGGTGTGAGACAGAAATGTTGCCAAAACAGCTTTACATCAAAATGTTTCATAGAGCTAAGTCCAACTTTCCTGAATTTTTGTTTCAGAAGGAAACTGTAAGCAAAAAGCTGCAGCAGAATGAAATAAATCCAGGTCATATTGTTATCACGTGTCACTATGGATTTTCAGGGATTGCTTCTAAAATTTTTCTGTAGACTGAAATACTCTGTTAGAAATTTGAAACTGGAATAATGTTTTGATGTAATAAAATATTTCCATCAATCCAAGCTTTTAATTATTTAATTGATTCTGGTATTTTGCTATTTTGCTCTTGGCTAAAAAGACCAAATGAATTTTAAAAACTTGGAATTCTTTATGAATCGGAACTCCCTTTTCTGCATAGGCCTCACCTTCCCTTCCTATGAGGGGGTGCACAAGTCTTTAAACAGTTTAGTGAGTAGTTTACCTGGGTGGCAATGTCTTGGAGATGAATAACCACCAAGTGGTTTTTGGAGGGTCTAAAGGACATCTCTGCAAAGGAAGGAATGGTCCAGGATCTCCCAAATCCTAATGAAGTGCCTCAACCAAAACATTCTTATTTATTTTGGTAATTTTGTGGTATTTGGTATTTATTAGTATGTGGGTTTGGACAAAACATAAGCTGCTTGAGCAGAGCAGCAGTGGTTGCACTTGTGTTTGGGAGAACTGAAGACAATATTTTATGAGTTATGAAGCCTCCAAGGGTGATTTCAACCCCTCCAGCTTTAAACAGAAAGTCACCTGCAGCTGGAACAGTACATTTGACAGCAGGTTAACCCTAAACCTGCTGCATCTGCAGGTTGCACATTAGATGTGACCAATAAAACTCTCTATAATATACAGAAACAGAGGCTGGCTGGTTAATGATGAGACTCTCAGCTGCTCCGTACAGGAATATTTGATTTTATAATATGTTGCACAGTGTAAATTTCCTGTGTGATTATAGATGGTCAAAACTGGGGCTAATAGTTGGGATAATTCTCTATATTTTTGCTTCTCAGCCAAAACAGGAATTATTTTGCAGACCACAGATCCATAGCAGGGTGGGATTGATGGGTGTAAGAGGTGCACCTACTACAGGTTGTTAACTTAGGTGTTGTTCTGCCACTGACAATTCATTTGGGATAGATGTTGAGGGACAGACTGAGTTGAAAAAATGTATTGCAGAACAACATGGAGAAACCCTTCACCCTACTGGAGTGGGGAGTGTAATCCCTTTGGAAAAAGGGCTTTAGCACAACCATCACTGACAAAAGAGGAGCCAGGAGAGGTTGGTGGGCCCGGCCAGACTTGAACATCTCATCAGTGCTCTGGCTTTAATTGAGTTCTTTCACTGCTTATACAGCTTTAATAACGTTTGGAGACGGGGAAGTGAAGGCAGTGGCTTCTGTTTCTGATAGATTCCTTTGCACTGAGATTTAATGGATTAGCCAAAATGATGTGAAAAAATGGATCTCTGATTTATGACCTGCAATTTTTCGCTTACTGCAGCATTTTTTTCCCTCAATCAGTGTTTTCCACCCTGTTAAAGTCTTGTGTGAATAAGTGCTATGTTGTGTTTCTGGATTTGCCCGGAGGGCTCATCAGACGACCCTTTGCCTACAGTCCCCACCAGGCCATTTAAACAGGAAGTTTAATTTTATAGTATTAAAAAAGAGAAAACGGTACTTAATTATCTGGCTGTGAAACAGCAGTGCTCTTTCTTAATTTTAGTAGCTAATAAAATGCTGTTCCTGCAGTTAACTACTTCTGGTCCAAACGCACTACAATTTTGGCTATTTGAATAGAATATTTTATGAACTGTTATATATTGCACTACAGTTTTTAAACTCTGCTATGACATATTTCTCTCAAGATTTATTAGCATTTTTTATTTAAAACAATATATTAAAGAGAGGAGAAAGAGTAATCTTAGCTAAAATTCAAATATTAGAAAAACATAACATAGACCAAATCTTTTCATTTAACTTCCCCCCCCCTCCCCTTCTCCTCTCCCACTGTTGCTATAAAAAAGTTTTTTGGAACAACAACCCACACCTGCATCATTAATTCAATATGTCTTCCAACATGACTCAAATCATAGTATCAGTTTCAGGGGCCATTTGCTACTTAAATGACTTTATGAAAACAGAACAATGAGCTGCCCCTATGCAGTCCTGACTAACTCTGGCTAAAATAAACCTCGAGATCTTTTATATCCCCATGCATTTACGTCTTCCCCAACAGTTGCCTCTCTGCTGCTCTCCCCCTGAGCAAGCAGGCTCATTAAGTGTGATGTCTGTTGTGTGCAACTGTCTCTATAACCTCGTTAATGCCCAAAGCCCGGGCTGTGTCTGTGCAGAGGCACAACCCCATCTGGGGCTTGGCTAAATTTGAAGTTTTTTGGGAGAAAGGCATTTTGCCCCAGCCCAGGCTCTGAGGGGAGAGACTCCCTGCTCATATTGATAAGGGTGGGAGGGTTTTTTCCCCCTTTAAGGTGCTGATGAAGGAATGATGCAAATGAAAAGGAGGTTCAATAGCTGTGTTGGTTCCATCACTGCCACGGGCTGAGGATGACCACAGGAAAGGGTTTTGCCCTTAGGTCTTGGGTAAGAAGAAGCCTCTTAGAAAGCTGGTGCCAATAATCCATTGGCCTCGAGTTGTGCTGTGAGGGTTTAGATCAGGTCTTAAGAAAAGTTTATTCTTTCTTCAAGCATTGGAACAGGCTGCCCAGGGAGGTGGTGGGGTCACCATCCCTGGACAATGCTTTCAGGTGGGATTTTTGGGGTGTCCTGTGCAGGGCCAGGAGTTGGACTCGAGGATCCTTGTGGGTCCCTTCCAGCTCAGATATTCTAATGCTTCAAAAAACATGTGGATGTGGCACTTGAGGACGTGGTTTGGTGGAGCTGACACTTGAACTTGATGATCTGGCAGGTCTTCTCCAACCTTAATGATTCTATGGTCACCAGTAATAAACTGGTGCTCTACTACAGAGTGTATCCCAGTTGTAGCAGCTGATATTAAGGGAAGTGCCTCTAATTTAGGGTTTCATGTTTATCATGCAGAAGTGTCACCTGGAGGTAAATGAGAGTCCCTGGGTGTTCTGTCTGGGGAGGGGGGAAGCAACTCAGAATAGGTGGCCCAGCTCACACAATTCCTTATGAGTCAGGTTGTTCATGAGGGAAATCATCATTTGTTTGCAGAAGGGATCAAACCCCAGAGAGCATCTGCTGAATCTTAGCTGTCACTTAGCGATGGAGGACACAACTCCTGCTGCCTCCCACCACGTGGAGCAGCAACCACTTAAAGAGGAAGCTCTTGCCATCAATTACACGAGTGGATGCTTTGGAGGAAGCATCCTTCACAACTGTGATTTAGCTGTGTGTAGTCAGTTAATTTGCAGGCTTTAAGAGGCTCAGACAGCTATCAATATTGGCCTTGCAAGCACATTGTATGCCAGCAAAAACGAATGAGGTTACCATTAATACTCTGCTAGAAAGCTGTGCTGGGGATCCATCCTCACACCTGCCCTTCCATGTGCACACACCGAGGAAATGCATCCAACAGTCCCCAGCACTGCAAAGTTTTATTTTTGTCAGTGGTGCAGCTTCCACGCTGCTCATCACAGCCCAAATCCAGCCTGGAATTGCTAGAAGTGGAAAAAAATCTGCCTATTCACTGGCAAAAAGCTGCTGCTTATTATATCCATTCTGGTGTAGTCACCCCTAATATAGACATAGCTAAACATCTTCCCAGATCTATTTCAAGGGCTGTCTGAGCACAAATATTTCATCCATGACAAAAAGTGGCTTGTTGGTATATTTTAGAGTCTTCAAGGGCTAAATTGGGCTTGGATGGGATCCAGGTTTCTGAAGAGCAAAGGCATTGGGGAAGACAGTTTGTACAATCTTGTAGCAGGGAGGGCAGTGAGGAAAATCTTTCAGGTTAAAGAATAAACAAACAAAAAAAACCAAAACAACAAAACAAAATTCTGGTGAAAACTAGAAAAATGCCACTGAAGATGATAAGGAATTGAAATCAGAGTAACGGGTTTCAAAAACAGGTGTAACACCTGAAACCTAGGAAGGTACTAGAAATGGTTTGCATTCATCAATAGGGTTGCTTGCCATTTGTGCTGTAGCTGCCTTGAATTCTGGGTCTAGAATTCAGAGTTGAGAGGAAATGTATTCATTTAAAGAGGCTCCATAAAAATGCCATCATGGGAGAAGGTGACAGCAGATAACTCTTCAGAAAATCATGTGCAGCCCACTATTGGCAGTTCTGGATTAATCAATGAATTGAACAGAGCCAGAGATTCCAATTAAAAAGGCCACTCCCTGAGTGCTCCAAGAGTCTCCAAGAGCCCCTTTTGGAACCACTCCAAAACCTGGTCAGATATTCCTGAACATGAAACTTAATTGAAATTTTAACAGATCAAAAATTCACTTCTACTTCTGAAACCTTCACTTTCTGAGCAAGTTCTGGTGAGATGTGGTAGAGATGATTCTTGTTGAGAGATCAAGAACTTTCTGGTCACCAAATTATTTTTTTATTGATAACTGCTTAGAATGAACACAATCTGTATATTTGAAGGCCTGTAGTGGGAGAATTAAACTCATCTCTGGAGCTCCAGCCTTGTCTTTATCTTCTGTCTCATGTTCTCTTTGTTTCTCCCCTCCTAGACCTGAAGCTCTGCCTTTCAGGTGAAAGGCAAGAAAATCTCTCCAGCTTGTTCCATTCAATGTCCTCCAATCCTCCCTTCACTGTCAAGAAAAGGCTCTGAAGAGCTCTTAAGGATCAGATTGTGCCATTTTGGTCTGTAATAGCAGTGCTGCAATAACCTGAGGCCTGTGGTGAGTCCCTGGTCCCCTAAAAAGAGCTTTTCATCAGTGTGGCTGTGATGGTGACACTGATGCATGGATGCATCCAGAAGGAATGATGCCTGCAGGACGCATTTGGAGAGTTCAGGACATGGTGAAATGCTAAACTAGACAATTTTGGTGTTCACATCTGTGACTATATGAGAAAGAGGTCTCCAATCCCCCCAGAACCACGTTGTCCCACAGAGGGAAGATCACCTTTTGGGAGCAAGAGGCCTCTGTGGAAGGAAGAGCTTAACTCCAGCGACTCCTTATAATTTTCATATGGAGCTAATGCCCCATTATTCCTGCACTGGCCAGCTCTGGCTGATTGCTTGCTGTTCTTTCAGACATCCCTCAGTGCTAAGCAGCCTCCAGTATTTACCCACCTGAACCTTATCAGTGCCTGCACTTGGTAACCCGGAATCATTTGCTATTATGGAGATTTCTTTTCTTTTTTTTCAGTTGACACACTCATTCTCTAAAGACAACAACCCAAATGAGCCTATTAGGGCTGTGAGCTGCTGGGCCAGCCCTGCCGAGCGGGCTGAGATCAGAGTGTTTGCACTTTGAATTTGCTCAATTGGTCCTTTTCCATTATTCGACCTGGATGGCTCCTGCTCCTGCCCTTGTTGTCTGCATTAACTGTCTATTACCTTGTTTACCAAGGCCGTGTTAAACACCAGCTTATGAATGTCAATTTGTTCTCCAATTAGCTCTGCCTTATTGACTGCCCTCAGACTTTCCACCTAAGCTCTCTGAAGTGCCTGTCGCTATAAAACTGATTTGTTTAATTTTTTTAAAGGGATATAACTTTAATGTGCCCTTTTATTTTACTGTTATCTTGGTTGTCCATATCTAAAGTCTGTTTATGGAGTGGGGTTTGTTCTAATAGCTTCATATCTGTGTTAATATTTTGTGACAGTTTATGTACTTAACTAGTGCAGGGGACACATTAATTCTCCTCTCCTGGGTGTGATGTACTGGCAGGAACCTGCTAAAGAAACACAGATTTCCCAGAGGCCTGAAGGGTAAATGTGGGGATGTTTTGTGGAAGAAAAATTGAGAAATGCATTGGCTTGAGCATCTCTCATATTCCCTCTGCCACGTACAGGAGATGTTTTCTTCTGTAGGACTCAGCAATATGATGGCTTTCCCAGGCAACTGGTTCCTGACTCTTCTCCAAAGGGTCTGCCTTGGATTCCCTGGGAATTGTCTCTGTGCTGACTGTACCTACAAGCAGTGCTTGGTTTGGACTTGCTGTTTGAGTGTTTGTTGGGAATTATCTGTCATGAGACAGAGACATTGACACTCTGGCACAAATGGTTTATTTTTCTTTCTCCACTCTTGACTTCAAACATCCCTAACATCTTTTCCTGCCTTAGCTCTCCTACTTCCAACTAGGAAAGGCTCCCTTTGATTTAGAAAATAACTCGGGAGAGATGACACTGCTAACATTTTATGCTGAGCTCTCATGGCTCTTCAGGTGGTTTAACTGTCAGCTTTGAAGTTGGTTGACTGGGATTCAGAAGCACTAAAAATGAAATTTTTGTTAGATTTGCTGAAGAAAGATCTTTGGGACAAACCCGAACTCTTAGGAAGGGAGAAAAGCACTGGCTGTGAGTGGGTTTTGCTGCTGTTTTATGAGCAGAACCCTATGAGACAGGTGCTTTTTGGCATCAGGGCAGTGCCAATTAATGGCTTTTGCAGTTATCTAAATGCTTTGGCTGTGCTCGGGCGTTTAATCTCTTGTAAAAGCTGTTTATTGCCTTCTGTGCTGCTCTGCAAGGCACGTTATCCTTTAAGTATATGAATGACACAATTAAGTCTCTTAGAGACTTACCAAAATACTGCTGATTAAAGGTCAAGCATAAAAATTCAGATGCTACTCTCCCTAACTAAGAGAACGAGCCCTCCTGCATAAAGATCAGTATCAGTCCTGAAGGGAAGTTGGTGATGGGGAGGATGAAGGGGATGTGTTTCTGTGAGAAGGGTGAAGGCTTCGTGGTCCTGTTTGGTTTCCAGGTAACAAATTGCCATCACCAAAGGTGTTCATAAAAGTCCATTTGACTATTAGTGATCTTCTCAAAACAGGTTGTTAACTTCAATATGCTATAAAATGTAAATGGTATTTATAGGTGGCATCACAAAGAACGGGCAATCAAAGCTCATTAACACTGTAGCTTATAATTGCAGATTACTGTAATTTGTGAGGTATTTGGGATTTAGCAAGGGTGTTATTTCTACCACTGGGGGCTAATGAACAGTGGGAGAACTTTACTGTAAGTTTATTCTTGTATCCTTCTTTAGCAAACAATTGACACTAAATAATGACTTTGGCCTTTTGTTTGTAATCAGAAAAAACACCCCAACAAGTGTTACACTGCATTTTATTTGGGGGGAACCCAGACTTTTCCATAAATGGGTGTTCACCTGTGCTCAGCTGCTTTTAGTCCCTCCTTCAGCAAGGAAAGAAGTCATAGAACCATGGAATCATTAAGGTTGGAAAGGACCCTTGAGGTCATCAAGTCCAAACATCCACCCAGCACCACCACCATGGTCACACTAAACCATGTCCGCAGGTGCCACATCCACATGGTGTTTGAACACTTCCAGAGTTGGTGACTCCACCACTTCCTTGGGCAGCCTGTTCCAATGTTTTACAACTCCTTCCATGAAAGAAATCTTTCCTAATATCCAACCTAAACCTCCTCTGGGGCAACTTGGGGCTGTTTCCTCTCACCCTGTCCCTTACTCCGTGGGAGCAGAGCCCCGACCCTCCCCAGCTCCACCCTCCTGTCAGGGAGTTGCAGAGAGAGAGAAGATCCCCTCTGAGCCTCCTTTTCTCCAGGATGAGCCCCCTCAGCTGCTGCTCAATTTGCTTGTTTTAATTAAAAACGTATGGAGAATCAACATAAGACATATTCCTTCATGGTTTTCAAGTACTTGCCAAAGGCAAGTAAGGGGAGGACAGGAGTTCATGACTTTCTTTGGATCAGAACTTAATGGTCATCTCTAGAATTTAGTGAGAGGAACTCATTATGTTCCTTAATTTTCCTTTTTTTACTTGTAGCCAGCATGATAAATAATTCCTTGTAAGCATTCTTTGATGTCAACAAGCCTGGGCAGTGCAGATGGCTCTGCCATCAGTGTTCAGCTTCTGGGGCACATCCCCACTCCCGAGTGTTTGAGCTTAGCCCTGAATTCATTTGCTTTCAAGGAGCATTTGATAGGTATGATAAAAGGCTGCCTTCGCCTGTTCTTTCAGTCAGCCTCTGTTCCCTCATCCCTGAGAACTCCTGGCTGATGAGTTCAGTTCTTGCACAAACCATCTCCTGAAATTAAAACCAAGTTATTTTTCAAAGCAATGTTGAACTCCTGGGTCAAACCAGAGGGGAGCAGTGATGGTGGGTGATGGGAAGGGATCTCTTCAAGGCAGAGGAGAAGAGCAGAAGGAAAAGAGACTCTAGAGTGGACAAATATCAGACTATTTTGACAACCAGCCACATATTCAGGACACACCCCAACTATTTAAAAGATGACCACATGTTTCAGGCTTGGAAGCAGTCAGAGGGATGCACTGGGACTGCCTGAGCATCCTGCCAGGCTTCCAGAGCTTCAGAGATCCAGTTTCAGTGTCTGCACCAATATTTGCTGCATCAAAAGTGAGAAACCCTCCTAAACCCCCCAGCCCAGCAGCATCCAGGCACTTCCAGCCCGCACGCCTGAGGAGACACTGTAATTGTTGGAGAATTTTTTCTGCACAGCAACGACATTAAAAGATGCTGTAGTTTTAGGTTTTGACTGCATTCATGGTTCACAAGCAGAAATAAAAATGCAAACCCTCCAATTTACGTCCTTCAGCCAAAAATACATTGATTTGCAAAGCAAAAAAATATCAGCCACTGCTATCCTTTGACAGATGTAGTTTGGCTAATTTTAGGAGGCATCCCAAAAGGTGAGCTTGGAAGGATGTCATATCTGACTCTTATCTTTGAATCCCATATACTTATGTTTATTAAAATCAATATAATCCATTAGCCTACATTGTTTCCATTTTTAATAATCTATTGATATATTGCCTGGGCTTTTACGGGACTAAACAAATTTCCTCTTTATGTGCCCTGTAATAGCCGGAGGTCAGGCTGGTTGAGAGCAGTTGCTGTATATAAATGTTTATTTACTGCCTGACTACTGATTGAGAACATATCTGGTCCACAGGCTTCAGATGGCTTTTAAACTAGAGATTTATGGCTTACTTCCTGTTTTCCAGACATAGTACACCATTTTTAAATAAAGTAATGAATGCAAGGTATTGTGAAAATAACAGCCAGGGATTGCCCCAAACTCACGTTTGGGAACACGGACTGTCGGGCCCTCCATTATTTCATCATTCATTTGTTTTCTATTGGGGTGGCTTTAGGGATGTCAAACACTCTTCTCTTTGAGTTTCCTTTGTGTCAGTATGCCTTTGTAGTCTGGAGAAACTCAAGTGCCCCCTCAGCCACCCCATGGCCAAGTGGGGAATCTGAAGGGAAGAATCTCATCAGCTTTTGCCCATCCACTTTTGGTCATTTTCTAGCAGCTTCTCTTCTGTTAACCCCCAGTTCAGCAAAGCATTTACGCTTAGGCTGGGCTTAGCACGTGAGCCCATGTCCCTGCTTTGTGTGGTTTCTTGCCTTTTTGCTTCTAGCTGACAGCATCTTGCAGAACATGCTTGTTTTTAAGTCCCTGAAAGTGACTCCTGACATCGGTTATTTGCCTTGGAGCTCTGGTTGTGTGGTTTTTGGACACCACACTACATGACACAACAATTAACCAGGTGTGGCTGAGTCCTGTGTCCCACGTGGGATATGCATCCACTTCATCTGGTAAATGTTAAACATGCTCTAGTCCTTGCTCCTGCCACTTCCAGCTGGATCCCAAGTAATGAGGGCCAAGTTCCTTTTAGGCTTTTGTTCTCTGAAAGTGTGATTATTCATCTACCCAGCAAAACATGAACCCTTTGTCCTTACTGTAACAAGACAAGGAAATCACATTTTTCATTGTACTATGGTGATAAGAGCATTTACTAATATAATACCTTAAATCAGTGATGGCAAACAACTAATTTCGTAGTTGTGACAATGGGATCTCTGTAATCAGAAGTTTGCACAAGTTCTTGGTCTCAGGATGAGAATTTCAGTTCCAAATAATCATTTCATACAAGAAAATTGGCCACTGTTTAGGACATTCCTGCCTCACAGGGATTCTTCCATGTGTAATCCCCGATAACCCAAATTTCCTGGCAGCAAAGGGGCTGTGAGTACGAGAGCGACGGGCTGGAATTGTCCCCCGGGGATGGGATCGTTTGTTTATTTGTTTTTACAACTTTCATTCACCCAGTGAATATCACTTCCCTCTGGACACAATGTGGTTTAGAATCATTGTTCCAGGGATGTTTTACATCCTTGTGGGAATCTGTTGACTTAAAGAGTCCAACTGCAGCTTGCAGGACACAATGATTTAAAGAGATAAACAAATAGTAGCTCTGCCCCTGGGAGCTGGTGCCTGTAACACCTTCTGCCCCATGTGCTGAGCCAGGCTGAGCACTGCTGACATCACTGGGGGGGCTTTTTACTGATTTCAGTGTGAGTGCATTCAGGGGGGTGTATTTATTACTGTGAATGCCTTTTCTCTCAGACTACCCGGTGATTTAGGTGTCCCTTTGAGGGACAAGGGCTGGTGGCACAGGGACTGAGCAGGCATGGGGGAAGCCAGCTCCCATTTGGGTGTCTGTAATTCACCCTGGCAGGTCTCTAGAGCCTTTTTGAGGAAGTTCTGTCATGATGTCATTGTGATGGTGCAACCTGTGGACAAGGTGTTGTACATCCCTCCAGCTCCCAGGGCAAAGGTTCTGGGCTGCTTTCTTTGGTCTGGGGTAATTGCACCCTGCTGGAAAATCCCCAAAGATGATTTGGAATACTGAACCAGCTCAGTTGCAATTGGCTGTTGTGATGTCAGGCATTGCACAGTGTGTTTCTCCAAATAAGAATAAAACCCTGGGCTCCTCCTGTGGTGCTGCCCTGCCCAGGAGCAGCATCCCCCGAGCTCCCTGGCCGTGTGTGTGATTCCCAGTGCTGATCTCTGGCCCCTAGATGATGCTGTTCATCTGTCAGGGAGCATTCTCACACTGCAGGGATCCAAGCCTTTGATAACAACTGGAGTATTTTGGAGATGCTGCAGCATGACTGGAGTTGGGTCAGAAGTGCCAGCTACTCTTTTTTGTGCAAGGAAATGAGAGTGAAGGGAGGTGGCTGCAAAAGTGTCCTGTTAGAGTGCTCTTGACACACAAATATAGGCCCTTTAGGTGAGTTTTATGTGTGTTTTTAACCTACTATTCCATTAAAATGAGTCCTAATGAAGACAACACACAGCACAGGGTGGGCTGTACCTGCCTGGGGCACACAGAGTTTCTGCTCATTAAAATACATCACAACAGACAAAACTCCCCAATATTTTGATTGATCACTACATGGCCAATATCGGCATTTTCTACAATGAAAATGTGGCATTCCGTGTGGATTTATTTGGCACCAATCAGAAAGCATCAGGGAGGGGCTCGGTGACTCCAGGAGCACTCCCACTCTCTGTGGAAACACCACAGAGTTACAGTGAGGATCTCTATTTCCCTTGGATTGTGAAGAATGGATCCTGTGTGTGGGGGTACTCCCAAAATGCTTTTGGACTCTCCCCTTGCTTCTTCCATCAAGGGCTCAATTCCACACCCATTAGACTCAAGTGGAGAGTGATAGATTTTAAAAGGAATCTACAGGTGCAATAGGCACTTAGCAGGATTTGCAAAAGCTCTTGGGTGTCTAATTCCCATTGATTTCATGTGAGGGAATGGGCCTTCACTTGTAGGACATGATTCACAAACAGGGATTCTTCCATGTGTGGGTCCCACTGATCTGTAAATTGTTTGGCACACCTTGGATGTGAATATGAGCACAATTGGCTGTGATATCCCCAAGCCACTGGCTCATTTCTCTGTTTTTACAACATCCATGACATCAATAAACACAGTTTTCCTGGAGGGATGAACCAAGAGGTTCCGAGGAGAGCTTGGCTCCTGCCAGCTTTGGAAAACACTTGCCTTCAATTTTATATAAAGAACTTCAAAAATTTAGGAACCTTCCCATTACCTTCTGGAGCAATCCTCAAGAGTTTAGGGCTTGTCTCAACTACTCAGTCACTAAGAGGAACTTATTCTGCCCACGGCCAATCTGACCTGTGGGGGAACTGAAAGAATTTTAAGGGTTTTACACCCCAGGTGGACTTGGCTTGGAGCATTCCTGTTTACTCCCTCCCCTTCCACCTGCAGCAAGCTGTCAAGCTGCTATCCTTTGTTTGGGTGTTAATGATTTCCTTGATGACAAGATAATCCAAATTAACTCTTAATTGCCCTGTAAAATCCAAGTGGGCAGCAGTGCACCCAGAGATTCTGGGCCTCAGTAGCAGGGCTGCTCCAGAGCTGTGATAGCAGGTTTAGATGTGTCTCCTCCTCTTCCCTCTCCTCGTTTTTGGGAAGGATCTGGGGCTGTGGGTGCTGGAATGCACACTCTCCAACAAGTGCAATGTGTAAATTTTGAAAAAAATATTAAAACATGTGGTTTGTGTTTCAAACCCCGGGAAATATTATGAAAGCAATAAAATATCTCTGCTGCAGCAGGCGGGGAGGCTCTGCCTCTGTTGAGCACACACACTCCCATTTGGCCACGTGTCAGTCTCCAGCCTGCTCCATTCCAGGAGAGCCAGACCTGGTCCTGCACTGCCTTGAGCCAGGAAGGTGTAGGAAAAACAGGAGCAGGAGCTGCACTGTGCCCATGATGGAGCCTGTTGCTGCCCAAGGGAGGGAATAAAGCCTTACCTCCATCCATGGCATTTGTCCTGTGCCCCTAAAGCTGCTCCAGCACCAGAATCTTGTACCAAGGTGATGAATAAATGCTCAGAGAGCACAGGTGCCTTCTGAGGTCTGTGATGTTTGTCATTAATAATGACCACGTGGCTCATGTTGTTTCCTCGTGGGGATCAGATGTTTTGGCCCATATTACGCACAGACAGACCCTCAGTGGCCTGAGGGATGGAAACCAGTGTGGAATCATAGGATCACAGGATGGTTTGGGTTGGAAGGGACCCTAAAGCCCATCTGTTCCAGCCCCTTCCATGGGCAGGGACACCTTTCACTAGGCCAGGTTGCTCCAAGCCCTGTCCAACCTGGCTTTGAAGAAGACCCCATGAAGCATCATGAAAAGACTTAGGGAGAAATAATTACCCCGCGAGGTTCCTACCAGGTATTGTAACAGGGTGACGACATTAGCAATAGGATTCCTGTGCTGTTGTGGCTTCGGATTTAATCAAAGCTCCAGTTAAGCAAATCATTGTTTGGGGAGCATGGACACTTCATTTTTTTAATAGCCTGTGACCTGCAATAGAATTTAGGTTGGGTGTTAATGACCAAAGGTTTTGCAAGTAATTAAATTTGTGGAAAGTGCTGTCCCTGAGAGGCTGGGAGTGTTTTTGAGAACAGGCTTGTGCCTGTGTGTTGCTGAGTCTCAAGCTTCAGTAGGAGAGCTGCGAGTACTGTGGATGGGGCTGATACTCATCGATCTAGGTGGCTCCTGTAACCTACTCTGGAGTTACACACACAGCTGTGCTTGTGTTTCATGAACTTAGGAACAAAATATTATGAAATGCTGAATATGACCATCTGATTCTTTCCCTGGGCAAAATAAGTGACATGAGTATATGACATCAGATTTAACTTATATATGTTATAGAAAAGGGTTCAATGTATTCAAGCTGGGAATCTCATGTGTATATTATACATTAAGTTACTCATACTTTACAAAGAGAAGGCAGAGACTACGTCTATGCTTTAGGGCACTCCTAAAATGTAGCTCTGTAATAAATGCATCATTTTAGGATTTGTGCACAAGTCATAGTGAATTGTTATGTTTCAACCACTCTAGTTTTTATAAAGTTTTTCTCATTTCTGTCCCAGCCTCTGTGCCATCCTTCAGCTGCCTGATGGGCTGTGGTGTTTAACTTCAATCATTGTGCCTGTATGAGCACAGTTCAAATGGGAGATGTCACAGATAGAGCAAGAAGTGACCTTAAGTTTTGCCCAAGTTCTCAGGTCATGACTGTGTCCTACAGAGGATCTTCAGGGGCTGAGCCCTGCTGAAGTAGCTCAATGCTGCTTTCCCTGGGAGTTACTCATTGCTGGATCCTGCTCCTCAGCAGCCTTTCCTCTAATAACAAGCACTCACCTTTTAAGAAAGGAGGGTTTGCATCTGTTCTTGTGCCCTGGCAGGGGCTGTGCTGTGTCACCACTTGGGCAGGAGGGAAATTGGTACCTAAACTGGGCTGGGTGCTGTGTGCTGGGTTTGTCTGCGACTGTGAGGAGTCCTCAGCAAGAGCAGATACATTAAGACTGCAAAATAAGAGGAAAATATTTTCTTTTCTTTTTTTTTTCAGGAAGAAGAAGGGATGGGGAAAAGTTGTAAACACACAAACTCAGTGCATTTACAGCGCTTTGTGCTCCAGCTTTGCATGTGAGGTTACCTACTGTGCACTGTGTCTTTAAAACACTAATGGGCCCACTGAAAAAGAGAAAAAAAACACCAAAAAAACCTCCAAACCCATGACAGTCCACCAGCAACTAGCACACTAACAGGTTCTCATCTGACACCAGTAGGGAACCGAAGATATTTTATTATTTGGAAACTCCATATAGGGAAAGCCAGCCTTGAATCTGTCATTACTCCAAGAACCGCACCTCCCCTGGGAGTTAATTATTTTCTTAAAATGCAACTTGTACTGTTAGTTTAAAACATTCCAACTGTGTTCGCACTCTTTAAATCTTCTGTAAACCTTAGAGTTTAAATCACTTGCAGATAAGAGTAATTCTATTAGAAAAAAAAGGTTCGGTGGAAGGGGAAAGAGAGGGAAATAAAAGGGCATTGATAGAAGCGTCCTTTGGGTGCCCATTGCCCTGTCACCTTTAGAACTTGGCAGGAGTTGCAGCCCACAGTAACTTTATAGGTCCTGGCACAGAATGAAACAAAATAGGTGCATGCCACATTTTCCTTCCAAAAAAACGCCAGGGAGAGACTTACCTCCTTTGTAAGGGGCTGAATATCTGAGAGGTATGTTAAATGTAAAAAAAAAAAAAAGAAAAAGGTTAGTGGGGCTGACAGGTCAGAGCCTTTCCTGGGCTGCTATTTTGAAAGAAGGGATTGGGCAGAGGTATCTGGCTGGGATCACGGCTGGGAACTGCAGGGCTTGGAGAAGTGTTTAAATGCAGGGCACTACTGCAATGTTTGACCACCTCAGCTCCTCTTGCTTTGGCTCCTTTTGCTGCTTTCATGGGAATTCTGGGGCATTACAAGGGAAAAAGCAAACAAAAAACCCCACCTCAGTGCTGTGGGTTTGCCACGAGTGAGGCAGGGAGAGGGTGATGTGTCATTTTTGGAAGTGCCTGGGCAATCATTCGTATGCTGTGCTGGCCGGGCTCCGAGAGCTCGGGGTAATTCAGTGCGTCCAGAACTTGGCTCATTTTTGATCCCTCTTGCCCTCCCCAGCCCCTCTTTCTCTGTGTAATTTGTTTGGGCTGAAAATCAGCTTCCCAAATGCTTTGAGGACTGCTTTTTAGTTTTTTAACCAGTTTTCTTTTGCAAGAGTGTCTTGGCTGAGCTGTTCCTTTAATGGGGGTCTGTTCCAAGCACCCCAGACCTGTGGGAGCTGCTTGGGAAAGGAGAGAGATGGGGGAGAGCAAAGAGGTGTCACTAGTGATGCTGTGGGTGCTGTGGGACACTGACTTTGGTGGCACAGCTGTAGGGAAAGAGGCACCTCTGGTTTGTGGTGATCTGCAGACACCCCTCACTGCTGGATGTTGCCTGTTGGGGCACAGACACAAGTGGTGAAACTCTGTTCTGTGAGCCAGCACTGAGGGTGTCTGAGTGCTGCTGTCACCTACTAAATGTTAGAAACTGTTATTTCGTGAAGCAAATTCTGCCCTCCTCTCCAAAACCCACTGCATTTGGCAAGGTTGTTAAACTTGGACATATCCTAAAAGTGGAACTGACCCCCAGCCTTTCACTCAGGCTGAGGGCTTTGACAGAAGGAGCCCCAGTTCCCACTGAATAGTGATTTCTGCACATGAGAACATTGCACAGAGTCTTCTTCTCTCAAAATCTCAGCTTCATCCAAGTTCATTGAATATTCCATGCTCAGGTAACTGCTGGTGCACATGTGGCTCTGAGATCCCAGATATGAGACCCTATACCAACAGCAACTCAGAATATTCTGTGATTCTCTCATATATTGATTTGAGTGGCTCCAGCAGCAAACTAAACCTCAAGGTCTTGGGGTTTGTCACAGTGGAGGAAAAAAGGGCCCTGAATTTTAGATTTTGAATAACTTCTGATGAAAAGAAACACTTTTATGGAACACATAAGTTTGTCAGATGATTCTGCTTGGCTTTAGTGGGTGCCTTTATGGGGATCCCTGACCTAAACCAGATGAGGTAACAGAGTTCTATGTATCAGGCTGTAGAGGAGGAGGATGAGGGATAGACCTGCACCCACAGGAGGTGGTGGATCCTCAGTGTTGGCCTCACCCTCATCCCTTCATCTGAGTTCTTCTGTTCTGTTGAAATAACACTGGAATGAAAGAATTTCTCCCTCAACCCCCCTCCCCAAACTAGCCTTGAATGAAAATTCTTGCACATAGGTCCTATCAGAACAGATCAAAAATATCTTCTGGAGTTATTTGTGACTTTCTCTGGTTCCCTTCAAGCAAGTCAAGCATTTCCTACAATGGGATTCTAAGATAAAGCACAGAATAGTCTTTACAGAGATGGCTATCAGAGTAGAAAACACTGATTATGTTTTTAGGCAGAATAAATCTGTATAAAGGACGAAGTTCTCCTTAAAGCTGAACTGTGTGTAATGAGACACAGGAGCCCACTGAAAATAATGAGCTGTTAAAGAAATAAACAGTTAAAATAATAACAAAAGGCTAAACAGCTTTGGAAAGACAAAAAAAAAAAAAGCCAAATGTGATATAAAGACATAGTTCCTTGCTTACAGAGAGAAAAGTGATCTGCTTGAAGTGCACAAACATGAGAAGCCCTGGGTAATATCGCTGCTGTTTGCACAGTTTACCCAGACGGGCTAAAATGTCCTATTAATAATAATAATTTGCATTCAGAGCTTGGAAGCACTTTGCAACCTCAAAATATCTCTTTCAAATCTCCCTCGAAATGAAAGTGATTCCCTTTGGCAGCCCTGGGGCTGATGCACCAACCTGCCTGTGCTCCCAAGGAGGGTACCCATGGAACAAGGGGAAATGGCCTCGAGTTGTGCCAGGACAGGCTCAGGTTGGATACTGGGAAAGATTTCTTCACTGTTAGAGTGGTTAAGCACTGGAACAGGCTCCCCAGGGAAGTCCCCATCCCTGGAAGTGTTCAAAACACTGGAAAGAGCTCACGACTGGATGCTGCCTCCTTCTTTCTTCTCACACAGTAAAATTTGTCCACTGGCATTAATTCCCATCCCAACTTAAAGGGAATTTCTCATCCTACTGGAGCATAAAACAAGCAGTAATTAGTTTTAATGTATCTACAGCCTCTTCAATAGAAAAGAAAAATCTCCTACCCTTGGCTCTCCTTGGTGGGACTAAGCCTCATTAAGGTTCTTGAAGTTAAAAAAAAAACAGACAAAAGGAAATGTGCTTTGTTTAAGACAGAGAATTCCCTTTGTGCCTTACTTTGACCTGTTTTTCTCTCCTGGGGCATGTTGGTCCTTCTGAGTGTTCTCCCTTCAGAACACAGACAGTACAGACCAAAGCTGGGTGTGTTTTACAGAGCAAATGCATCACAACAGCAAACAATTGTTAGAGAATCCTCCTGGGACGAGGTAAAAACGCTTGTGGAGCTGGGGGAGGGATGGGAGAAAGGTTTGTGGAGTTGGGGGAAGGTGCCTTTGGCACGTGGTAGAACCAAGCCTCAGCTTCTGGTACCTAAACCAGACGGGCTGGCCCTTGGAGACCGTGGGTTTTGTGCTGGACCGAAGATGAGAGATGACTAAATACCATCTGTGTGAGACCTGCACCTGGGCAACAGGCTCTGAATCATGGTTTTCCCATGAAAATTCTTATTCTTAAGTTGCCTTCAAGGCTTTTCAGGTAGGTTGGCTAAAAAAAGCCAGAGTATTATAGAAAAAGATGAGAAAAGACCTTTGTTTGGTTCTGCCTAGAGGCTGTTTGATTACTCTCTTCATCAGTGATTTTTACCTTTTTTAATGTAAAACAAGGCACTTTTCTAGGCTTGTTGGACCCACATGTTCTGGCACTGGAGTGAAGAGACAACAAAGCAGCTGAAAGTGTGTTTAGGAATTGAGGGTGGGTTTAGGGCTTGGCTCAGTGTGGGTTTAGGGCTTGCTCAGCCACCCCAGAGCCAGCACAGCACCCTTCTGAAGAGGTGAGGCATCCAGGGAAATCCATCCCTGTGCCAGCTTTCCTTGGCCATGTCGGCAGAAACATTAAGTGCTATTTTTCACTTTGCATTTACTTGGTTTCGTTGTTTGTTTTTTGGGTTTTTTTTCCCCCTCCTGGTTCCATTCCAGGACTGTTGAGTGTACAAGGATGCATGTAAAGGGACATTCTCTGTTGCCTTAATGTTGTCACTTGGAAAGCTTTAAAAGTTAATATTTACATGAAATGATCTACAATTCATCTTACTTGATGCCTGTTTGTTTAACATATTTAGGTGATGGCTGTATTTATTTTTCTAAACTATTTGCACGTTAAGGTACTTCAATTTTAACAAACCTCATCTTTCTCTAAGCCCTTATCACAGTTATTAAAGATTTTTTTCATTAGTTCTACAATTACACCCTTTAAAAACATATATAGGTATTTCTCACTTCAGGACAAGAAAAGGCATTCTAACATAAAAGTTTTTCATAGCAAGTAGAAAATCAAACTTTTTACTGGGGTTTGGGCATTCTAAGGAGTTTCAGAATAAAACACATTTCAGATGCTCCAGAAACATTGGAACATTCAATTCCACAGACCAGTTCTTCAGCCTGTAGAGATCCCTGCAGCATCAGGGCTTTGTACCAAACCCACAGCCTGAGCCAAGTGTGTTCTCTGCAGGATTGCAGAATTCCTGGGAAGCCCTGCAGGTCTGGAGTTGACTCCATGGGCTTCCTCTGCAAGGGAGGTGAGAGGCTTCCAGCAATGGCTGAGAAAGAAGAGCAGCACTGCATGAAATAACATTCTAATCAGAATTCCCCCCTCACTTAAACTCTGTTTGGATGGACAGTTAATTTATCTCTGTTTAAGTGCGGAATCAATCCATCCATCAAAGCCACAAGAGCTAATTAGCTGCAGTCAGAGCAGCCCTGCTCGGACTCACGGCTGGCTATGGAATGCCTTATAAAACTGCAGCAGGGACACAAGGAACATTTCCCTGAATGTGCCCCAGAGCTGCCCAGGAGGCTCAGGCAGCCAGTCCCTTGGTAAGCCTGGCTCACACCATCGCTCAGGGATGAGAGCCCAGAGGGATCCAGTCCCTGACCCCTCTGGCAGAGCTGGAGCACTGGGCAGAGCCCAAGGAGGATGAACATTTTGTGCATGCAAAGGGGGTTTGGGAGATTGGAAATTGAGCCCAGAATGTCGTGGGCACTCCCCATGGCATCTCCCTCACCTGGCTGGGAACACCACTGTTAGTAGGGAACACCACTGGAGTGATGGGGTTTGGGGTGATGATGGATTCATTTCTTGGCATTGAGGCTCCTTCATGCCAAGCCTTTGGGGTGATTTCTGCCCTTGGTGCTGGGGGGATTTTCTAAGTGCTGCTCTTGCAATAACCCATTTTAACTGGCTGGAGACAGTGCCATCCCTGGGCATTGTTTTACACGCGGTCTTTACAATCATTAAATTTGGTGTCCATTAAATCCCAGCAATAAATGGCCTGATGCTCCATTTGCCACGCTCCAAGCCAGCCTGCAGTCTGGGTTTTCCCCACACATGTTCCACGTTAGCTGTTTTCATTGACTATGAATCCATAAAAATCCATGTGGAACAGAGGGTACCCAGTACAGCCATGTCTGCCTGACTCCTTCCCATTCTAATTGGGTAGCAAAGCTGTTTAATAGAGTCTGTGGAGTCTGTTTAACTACATTCTGCCAGAACAATGCTCTATTCATGTTCTCAACAGAACACTACTGATTGGACTAATATCTTTAAACTAGAAAACAAGTCTTAATTGGAACAGATGCTGCAAATACCAATGCAAATGGCCAGCTCTGGTGTGATCAAAACCAGGTCCAGTCCATTGATTTGTTTTTAATAGCAGCTTTCATTTTTTATTAGTGTACACAAACCTCACTAACACTATACAAAAAGTCAGTAACAATATTCTGAAAAATCATCTTGTTTAAAGCAGACTCAGCCCTGCATTGTTTCTGGCAAGGTGCTATTAAAGAGTTTCCGTCCTGTTTTGGCAGATCATGTTACTGAAACACTCTTCTCTACTTTCTTCTCTTCCAGAGTTTGAATAATCCCAGTGATTTTCATAAAAAGCTCTTGCAGTTACATTTAATAATCTGTTTAGATATTCACTTACATTGCAAAGAGACATTCAGGTTAGATTAGGCCAAATAAATCCCCAATCCTGGTAAGTATGTGTGTGTTAGATGAAAATTTGCTTGCTTGTGGTACCTGCTGTAGCAGAACACAGCCATTCCCAGCCATGAACCTTGGCCTGGAGAAGCTCTGAGATATTGAGAACACAATGCTAAGAATAAAAACGTTCTGGGATTTCTCTAGAACAAATTGGTTTTGTCTTAAGGATGTGTGAGCTATTTGATAGCAGCAAGAATATCAAACCACTCAGAGCAGAGAGAAATTTATTATGGTACACCTGGCACTCAGGGGTAGTTTATTGGTCTGTGTAGGCAGATATTACCTCAGTAGCTGCTACTTAGAACTGGAAAATATTGCCATGTATATGTGTATGTGTATACAGGTATATATTGAAACTGGCTGAAAGGTGAGATGATGTTTCAGTCAAAATCAAAACAAACATTGCAAGCAGAAAAATAGCAGGAGATGGCTCTGGTCCCTGTTTTCACATCTGTGGTTTTGTATTGGTTTTTATTTTGAGAACTTGGTCTCATTTAGCTTTGCAAGTGAATGAAGAGGCTTTTTAGACACAGGTGGGTGTTCCCTGCTGCCTTGGTGAGGCACAGCCGAGGATGTGGGTATGGGGCAGGGAAGAATGAGCCTGGGCAGGAGGGCTGTGACAGCTTGTTGGGAATCCAGAGGGCTGTGCTGGGAGCTGCTGTGGGGCTGGAATGCTCGGATTTCAGGCAGTGGGAGCGAGGCCACACTCACTGACCTGCGAGGAGGCTGCTCCATCCATCCATCCATCCATCCATCCATCCATCCATCCATCCATCCATCCCTCCCTCCCTCCCTCCCTCCCTCCATCCATCCATCCATCCATCCACCCACCCACCCACCCACCCACCCATCCATCCATCCATCCCTCCATCCATCCATCCCTCCATCCATCCATCCATCCATCCCTCCATCCATCCATCCCTCCATCCATCCATCCATCCATCCATCCATCCATCCATCCATCCATCCATCCACCTCCCTCTGCAGAGCCCTCCTTACCCTCCAGCAGGTCAACACTCCCCCCCAGTTTGGTGCCATCTACACCTTTGCCAAGGGCAGACTCGACCCCCTCACCCACATCATAAATCGACAGAGATGCTCTGGGTGCGAGGTGGGGAACAACCCGGACTGGGAGCCAAGTGGTGTGGGAAGTGAAGGCAGGAGGGATCCAGCCCGGCAGGGACGGGGTTAATCCCCGGCGCCGACGGCTTCGCGATGCCGGCGGTCGATGAACAGGGCAGTAATTATGTCTCATTTCTCTGATGGCTGCGAATCTTTAGAAAAATCAACACAATAGCAGTTCGCCGAGGCTCGGTGACACGCAAATTCGAGCCGTCAAACAGCTCCGGCTGAGCCTTCCCGGCCCCGCTGCTGCTTTTGGGGGCGGGTTGGTTTGTGCTTTAAACCTCCCCTGACAACATTTATATGGGGTCGGTGTCGCCGTCGCTCCCCCTGCCCCGGTTTCAGGGGAAAACATCCAGGTTTCCGCCTCTCTAGACAAGAGCAGGATGAAATGTCAGGAAAGGGTTGGTTTTTTTTCCCTCTGCATAAGGTAGAGAAACAGTCAAAATAGTCACAGGGAGAATTAAAAGCCACAGACTGGAAACAGGTTTGTGCTTGGTTCAGTGAGAAAAGAGCCTCTTTTGTCTTTTGGGGTTTTTCCCTGCACCCCCAAAAAGGAAGAAACTTTACCAAAATATCATTTCCATCCCAAAGCAGCAGTGTTTTCACCCCCAGGTCACCGATCCCACTGCACAGTCCTAAAATATCCAAATCCATCTTGCCATGGGTCAAACCAGGTGGGAAAATAATGAATTCTCCCTTTTATCCTCTTTCCCAATTCCTGGCCAGCAAATCAACACCAAAACCAGCAAGGCTGAAGGGAAGCCCTTCTGATTTTCCCTGGATTGAACCTGCAGAGAAATCAATCCCATTCCTTTCCCAAACTTTCTGCCATTCCCAGTGTGTGTTAGTAATTCCCAGCTGCAAAACCTCTGGCTCGGCCTTTCCAGTCACTCTGCTTGGATGTGGAGGATTTTTATCCATGGATTTCATCATGGATATCCCACCAGTAAGGATGAAGGATGCTTTGGGTGACCAGCACTGACCCAGCCACATCAATCCCTGGTTTTGGGGTACCCCTTCTTGGGGTTGCCCTGCTCCCTCCTTGCCCTGTTTCTCATGGATATGGATGCAAGACTCCAGAATTCCCATCACTGATCACCCTCACCCTTTGCTCCAGCCTGGAAATGTCACTTCTGAGCCACAAATCCACTTCCAAGCTCCTCCTTGTTAAAAAGAATTCCAGACATGGAAGAGAAGCTCACAGGGAGAGAATCCCAGGCACCCAAAACACAAACCAGTGCTCCCAGCTCCATCTGGAATCCAGATCCCTGAAAATAACACTGAACTTTAATGGGATTTGACTCCAAACTGTTACTGCTTGGAGTCATTTTTGTGGGATCAGAAACCCAGACTTGCCTAGATCAGCTCTGCCTTGGGACAACGATGCCCTAGAGATACAACCACCATTCCCAAGGGATCATCCCATTTATTCCACCCAATTTGGGTACCTGGAGCCAGGAGCTCCCCAGCAACACTTCATTTACACCACAGGATAAAAGCCCACCACCCTGCCAGGGGTTTATCCCCAGGAACAGGGGGTTGGATGCTCAAATTCCCACTCCCCACATCACTTTTATCCCCCTCCAGCCCGGGGCTCTCTGAGCTCAGCTGAGGGGAGGCCACAGCCACACCAACCCCAGATGTGCCACTGGGAGACCTCCCGGGTTGCTCCACAGCTGCTCTCCCGCTTTTCTTTGCATCCCAATAAACAGAGATGAAGCCATAACAGCCATTTATTTGCACAAAGAAAAGCATCTGCACCAAGCCAAGCATCCCAATTTTTTTTATTTCTGCATGATAGGCCTATTTGGAGCTTTTTATTTGTAATTAAAATGAAGCCGTTACAAGGGGTTCGTTCCCAGCTAATTGTTTTTTTTGCCTTTGGAGGGGGGTTATTTTCCCTCCCTTCCTTGTTTGGGATGATAAACGAGGGCTGAAATAGCAGGTCGGGATGGCTGGGAAAAGCATCCAGATTAAACCAGCCTTTAATAAAAGGGAATCGTGTCTGGATGATGATGCACGGCTGTACTTTCTGACTTTCTCCTATGTTTTTTTCCCCCTCCTTTCCCAAGCCTGTAAACACGAGCTCGTTAGGGCAGGGTGGCTCATTAGCAGGGACCTGTCTGCCTTGATGTTTCCATCAGGAACACGAGGGCACTGGGATGTTTCAGCCAGTCTATCATCACCCGGAGCTGCAAATACCTTAATCCACATCAGGCAAGAAAAGGAAATCTCTGGAGCGTTGGCTTTAAAGAAAATAAACAGGAATAATGTGCAAACAGCTGCCTGACAGCCCTTCTCCCTGGGAGCTCAGGTGTTTCCAGCCATCCCACATCCTCCAAGACAGCAATCCTCTAGTTCCTTATGGAGCAGGGGATGTTTTCCATGCTCCCCACCTTTTACCCAGAGTATCCAGCTTGAAAAAAGGGCTCAGTGAACTAAAAAAGAAATGACACACTGCAGCATCCAGGGTGATGTGGATGGGTAAGGAATGGCAGGAGATGGGTGATTCCCAGCAGGATGGGCAGGGAGAAGCCTGGACCTGCTTCCATAAACATGAATTGTGGGCAAGGTTTTGGGTAAACATATGCAGGAGAGGGACATCCAAGAGGATTCAGAGGGATCCAGGTGGATGGCAGAGAGCAGAGGGCTCTGTTTGCTTCCAGCATCCTCATTAAGTCCCAGCACTTCACTGGGATTCTGCAGCCAGGTGGGAAGCAGAGCCCAGAGTGGCATCGGGAGAGCAGAGCCAATTTTGGTTAAATACATCACTTTAGGCTGTTGCTGCAGCCTTCTGATCCTGATCCCAGCATTGGCTGAGTCAACTGAGGCTGTAAAAGCATCAGCTGGTGAGATATTCCCCAGTTTTTTGGCTTCAGAACTAAGGAACTACAGGCTATGGAGAGCAAAAATGGGACTTGACACATCCACGGTCTGCTCCTGCTCCACAGAAAAGCCCAGACACATTCAGGCCACCAAATCCCAAGGGAAAGGGCAGAAAGAGTCAGTGAGATGCAGGTGAACGATGGGCACAAGGCTTGGCACACCAAGAACCCCAAAAAATGGAGAGACCCCCACTTGGTGCAGCAAATGGGACCTGGAAAAGTCACCACATCCCTTTGGGGCTCACAGCTTCTCCCTAATCCCTCACCTGCCAGGCTGGGTGAGCTGCTAGGACATCCAAAAAAGCTGGGGACACCTGGAATTGCCTGGCCTCTCCAACAAGCCCGAGAGAAGTTAATTTTGGGTGGAACAGAGCCATTGTAGGAGGGGCCCCCAGAGCCACCAGCAGCATTCCCAGCCCTGTCCGAACACATCAGCCACTCGTGTCCCTTAAATGGCAACACGAGTCACCTCAGCTGTCCAGTCCCTTCTGCTTTACAGCCTTTTCTCCCCCCGTTTTGCTTTCTCAGCACCATCCCTTCCGCTGTGTTTTCCCTCGCTCTGCTCCAGGGAAGGTGCAAAGTTGCCTCCTGGGGCCCGTCAGCACAAGCGAAACCCGAGGAGCGGAAGAAAAGCTGAGCAGGCTCCAGGATAACCTGGATAGTTCCACAGGGCAAGGACAGGGCTCCACATGCCCGTGGGAAAGGGGAAAACCGTGGAAAAGGTGGGGGTGGATGCTCAGGGGGTGTCACTGCTGCATCCTGCTCTCATCCGTCACTGGCTCCAGCCCTGAGTGCCCAAAGGAGGGGCTTGGAGCAAGAACCAGCCTTGGAGGGTCCTTTTCCTTTTCAAACTTGCTGCTGGAGTCAGAGGAGGGAAATGAGAGATATTCCAAAGATATCCACAGAGTATCCTGAGGTGGAAGGGACCCACATGGATTGGGTTCAACCCCTGGCCCTTCACAGACATCCCAACAATCCCACCCTGTCCCTGAGCATCGTCCAAACCCTCCTGGAGCTCTGGCAGCTTTGGGGCTGTGCCCACTGCCCTGGGGAGCCTGGGCAGTGCCCACCACCCTCTGGGGGAAGAACCTTTCCCTGGGATCCAACCTAACCCTGTCCTGGCACAGCTCCATATTACACCAGGAGAGAGGGAAGACAGAATTTCCACCTCCACCCTAACACACATCCCACCGAGAAGGGGAAGCTGGACATGCCCTGTAGTGGCCATGCCTAGATGGGAATGACCAAACCTGGAGATATTTACCCATTTCCTCCACCAAGGTGTGGCTTTTGGGGGTTTCCCTTCACCAAAAAAGAAGGAAACCTCCCTCTGTGCTGCCCACAACCCTCCCAAAGGACCCCAGAGCAAACTGGGTGCTGTGGCAGAGGGTGGGTGCCCCAAAACACCCCCCAGGCCACTCTCCACTTCCCGTGGGAAGGGCCCAGGCTGCTCCTAAAAATCACCCACTTGGAGGGCTGGGAAGACGATGTGAAGCAGCAAATCCCGGCTCTGCTTTCCCAGCAGATAAACAAACCAACCCCCTCTCTGCCTCTTCCTGGGGGCACCAGCCGCTTGCCCACCCCCCCAGCCCCGTCATCTGCCGCAGCCTCCTGCTTTCAGCACACTTCACTGATTAATTCCTAATTAGCAACTGGTTTGTGTCACTTCCCTGCCCTCGCCAGCGCCGGTGTGAAGGTCTGGCGTGGCCCAGGCCATCTGTTCAGGGTCTGAACTCGGCACTGCCTCTTCCCCGCATCCAATTCCTGCGGGGGAGGGAAGCAAAAGTGCCCCCTTTGTGCTCAGCGCCCCACGGGAGGACAGACGGGACACGTCCCTCTGCCGACCCTCTGCATGTTCCAGCGCCGGAGATTTGCATCCTGAAGCCTTTGAAGCTTTGCTGCAGCTTGGCATCCCTCTCACCCACCTCTCCAACACTGCCTCTCGCTATTAATTAGCTTTCATTAATTTTTCTTTGCTCGTCGTTGAATTGTTTCATCGCGGGAGCAAAGGGGATGCGGGAGCTTCCCACGGAAAGGTGACAGTGCCTGTCTGATCCACCCTGAGAGGTCCTGCCGTGGGTCCCAGGGCCACTCGCCCGTGCTGAGTTTGGTCCAGCGGGTGCTCCGCGACCTCCCTTCTTGCCCAGGCATTCCCTGCCCGCTCCGCTCCCGATCCTTGGGCTCTGCTGACCCCTCCTGGGCTGCACCAGCAGCCTTCCTTCGCCTTCCTTCCCACTGTTAGGGACTGGGGCAATGAGTCCCCGACCTGTCCCCAAAAACGCATCCCTCTTTCCGCAGCGCATCCAAGGGCTGCTCCAGGCCAAGGCATCCCATGCTCCTGCATCCCAGGGATGGCTGGAGAGCCCTTGGCCCACCAAAAGACATCAGGAAAACAACAGGATGTTCAGAGGGCTTTTTAGCTCCCCCTTCCCAAAATCCATAAGAGGAGGAGAGCAGCGCCCACTGATAACAGCCCTGCATTTCATCCCACGGGAGCACCGGGTGCTGAATGAGCATCAATCCCGGGGGGAATTGGATCCAGTGGCCCCTGCAGGGTGAGGCAGAAGTGCCATGAGGATGTAGAAGTTGCCAGGCACACACACAGAACTTCCACCTGCCAAGACCCGCCCCCGCCGATTCCCTTCTCTCTTCATTCCCCTCCGGAGGGATAAAGAACTCCCGAGCCAGAGAAGCTCCCGCTGCAGCCGCCGGGGAAATCATTAGGAGGGAGTCCCGCACTCCGGAGATCAGAGGCAGGAGGAGTGTGAATCCATCCCTGAGCTGCCCAGTGAGCTGGGCTGCTTTAGGCTCAGCTGGATGCCCAGGGGACACTCCCCAAAGGGTGAGTGCCAGTCCAGCACGGGGCACAGTGAAGTCCAAATTCCCGGGTTGTTCAACACCCCCCTCTCAGGCTCAGAATCCCCAAATCACGGTGGGTTCGCTTCCCTCCTCCTCCCACCACCCCCGGTGCTCCGTGAGTTCTGCACTGCTCCTGCCTCCCTCTCCCGCAGCCACGCGAGGGATGACAAAGCAGTTCAGCCATGCAGATGTTCAGCCATGCAGATGTTCAGACCATGCAGATGTTCAGCCATGCAGATGTTCACCCTTCCGTGCACAGCATGCGATTCCCTCCTCCAGACACCCCCCAATTCCAGTCCAAACCCTCTGAAATCACCCCCCGTTGTCATTTATTAACATTTGACCCAGTTTACAGTCACAAAGTGGGATGGTTTGCCCTTGGCCACCGAATAATCTGAGTTGGAAGGGAGCCCCAAGGACCGTGGAGTTGCTTGAAGGCAACACCTGCATTCCCAGTCCTCGGAGGTGCATAAAAAGGACAAAAAGCCCAAGAGAAACACGGCATTTTCAGGGCTGTAAAGGGAGCAGCCACCTGTCAGCTCGTGGTGCAATAAAGTGTTGCAGTCGTGGGGATTTATGGCCGATAAAAAGCTCCGAGCGCTGATCGGGGCCGTCTCCAGCAGTTTATAAACACATAAACCTGCCCCATTCCCTGCCAAACATCAGCACTTGCCCTCCATGGAAAAGGAGGAAATGCCTGGAAATTCAGCTTGGAAAAAAAAGACCCAAGCCCTGAATATTCCCGTGTTTCCCCAGGGGAAACAGAGGATCAGCAGAGGATCAGCCCAGCTTGAGATCCTGCACCCAGAGTGACACGGGTCCCAGATGAAATATTACCCGGGTCAAGGATCCTTTAACCCAATTCCAGGTATTTTTGTGCCACTCGGTCCTGGAAAATCTGGGCTGATGTGCTTTTACTCCCTCAGGGGAATTAAACTTTATAAATAGGGTATATAAGTGGATAAAGCCACACAGGACAGTCAGGAGGTCTCCTGGAGATGGTCAGGACCCTAAAGCAGAGCTGGGAATCCTCTTGACCTGTCTCTTGTCCCAGATGCGATTTTGAGGTTTAAATGGAGGATCTCCCCTAAGGCAGAAAAAAATAATGGAAGGAAGAAATAATCGGGCAGCCCAAGAATAAGCACGAAAAGAGGCTTTAAATTCGCTGAGACCACTGACCAAGGCATGGCCCTTCTCTCCATCACTGCACTGGGGACACGGAGCCTTCAGGGCATCAGCAAACAGCTTTTTTTGGCGGTGGCTGTGCCAAAATGCAGCATCAGATGAAGATTTTCCCCCTGCCCAGGTGAGTGTTGGAGCAGAGAAGTCAAACCCCTGCCAAAAATGCAAAGATGCTAAAAATGCCCCAGCCCTGAGCCAAATGTCACAGCAAGGAGCTGGGTGGCACTCAGAGAGGGGCAGAGACATCCACACATCAAACGTGGCTCGGGATGTCCCCAAAATTCCCCCCCCCGAGCACCATCCCGGTGCAGCCCAGCTGCTGGCAGGCTGTTCTTGCCATCTAGTGGCTCCTCGCTTCAGTGCAGACGCTAAAAGGGGATTTTCCTGCTTCTTTCCCTCCACTATTCCCATCTTTAAACAGCAGGACACCAATTATTTTTGCTCTTCCACCCATATTTTCTCCCACTTTATTTGCAGCTCGGATCCTCCACAAGCCCTCCTTTCCATCTGATTATAGTCAGTGCTTTCCTAGGATTTATAATCTCCACAAAGAGCGAGATAAGATTTATAACCTTACAAATCACAGCCGAGGATCGAATGTTTCTGCAGGAAAAACTCCAAGGTACAAAACGAGCCCCTCGAGGCTCGGGCTGGGCCATGAAATTGCCACAAATCTCAGTCCCACACAGTGATTTGTGTCCCCCCACAGCTCCCAAAGCCTTGGCACACCGAGACCCTCGTTCCCTCTGGGCCATGGAGGAGGACACTCCTTCCATCCCATATTATCCATCACGGATTCCAAGGCAAGAGAAGGGCCAAGCTGAAAAATCCCATCACTCCAGAGGGTTTGGGCCAATTTATGCTCTGCCCCCTGGCTCTGGAGTGGTGAGGTTGATTTAGAGGACCACAAGACCCCCCTCCACAGCACATTCCGTGATTTCACCCCTCCCAAGAGCTCTGATCAGGCCGGGAGTTGGCAGAAAAAGCCCTTCCTGGCATCCTAATAAGCCTTTTCACAGGCAGTGGCTTTGCCTTAGTCTGCCATCGTGTAGATTGTATTGAAAATCACTCTTTGACAAGGCTCAGTGCTCACTCAGTGCCATATTCTTCCTATCAACCCACTCAAAAAGCACGTTTAGGAACAAGATAACACTTGCTGCTGTTAAGTGAGCGTGCAGGAACACTCCTCCTCTTCGGTGTGATCCACCTCACTGCTATTTTCCCTTAATAGTTTCATTTTTTAAGCAGCCAGAACACTGTTAACCCCTTGGGAAAAAAAAAAAAATATCCAGTTGTGCTGCAGAATGTTCTCCAGAAGGGAGATTTGAATGAGATTGAAATCAAGGGGAAACCAAGAAGTTTGGAGGAAAAGGCAGCTTTTAGCACAACCACACAGGGGAGAATCAAAGGGCATCTCTGCAGCTGGAAAAGGGGAATGGTATTCCCTGGAATAGTCAGAGGGGTGAGAGAATTCCCAAAACCTCCTGGGGAAGGCGAGAGGGGGAAAAGCTTCCAGCCAGTTTTCCCTGGAAGTTTTCAACCCCCATCTCTCCCCACATCCTTTCTCTTTTCAACAGCCAAGGCTTGAAATGAGCCCAAAAATCAAATTATTGGCCATCCCGAAAGCAGTGGATTGCTGAGAATCTCCCGTGTGGAATCAAGCCTTGAGGCCACCCCTGGCAGAGCAGCTGGGCAGGGACATGGCACTGGGTGACATTTCCCTGTCCCCAGTGCAGCAGGAGAAGAGAAGCAGAAGATTCTCCAGGCCAGCCTAGAGGAGACACCTCAGCCAAGATCATCCCTTGGCCAAGGTCGGGTGGGCACGACCCCAACCAGGAGGCACTGCTGGAAAAAGCTGGTCTGCCCCAGCAATCCAGGGGGAACAGTGACTGTGGCCTAAGGAGGACCAGGGGAGATGTTCCCACCACTCCTCCTGCTCTCCCTGAAGTGTCTGCATGCTTGGAATCTGGGATGGATAATATGGGATGGAAGGAGTGTCCTCCTCCATGGCCCAGAGGGAACGAGGGTCTTGGTGTGCCAAGGCTTTGGGAGCTGTGGGGGGACACAAATCACTGTGTGGGACTGAGATTTGTGGCACTTTTATGGCCCAGCCCGAGCCTCGAGGGGCTCGTTTTGTACCTTGGAGCTTTTCCTGCAGAAATGGTAAAAAATAGACTACGGGGTTTTTTCTGAAATTAGAAGTAGAGAAGGATCTCCAGTGCTGGATTTGGACACCCAGACCCCTAAATCCCCCCATCCTGGGGAGAATTTCAGCCAACACCCATCTCTGATACCAACCCAAAGCTTTTTTAAGAGGCAAATTTCTCTTCCTGAGGATTACGGAGGCCCAGCTTGACATGCAGAAGGTCTTGGGGCCAACATCTTCTGCTGAGCATCATCTTCCAGCCCCCATGGGTGATGGGACAGATGTGGAGGATCACAGCTGGACACAGCCTAGCATCCTTGATGTCCAGGATGTGTTTCAGGAGGATCCAAACCATCTATTTATAGGCTTCTACCACTGGCACCTGAGATAGCTCCCAGCACTCCCCAGGGAGGCTGCACATCTCCCAGGGGTGCCTTTCATGGGAGGTTGGTTGAGGAGATGAAAAAAGCACGTCAGAAGCTGGGAAAAGTGGTGCTGGGAGGATTATTTTTAACTGGGACACGTGTTCCAAAGGTTAGGAAGTTTCATGCATATGGAAACCAGCAGCTGTGTTGTCTCATCAGTCCCACCCACAAGGAATAACTCACTTGGAGCTCATCCTGCTTATTGAGCTTCCCCTCAAGTTATCCATCATTTCTTTATGGAGGTTTCCCTCCAAAAATGGAGCTTCCTGGTGCTTACACGGGAGCAGAGCACTGGAAAACATCAGGTTTAAAAAAACCTCTATGAATTTATACATTTCCCCCACCTTTTTCCCTAGAAAACAAAGCAACTCTGCTCCTTTCCAAAGGGAAGCATCTCCTGTGGGAGGGTGACTGTGCCAATGGGAAAGGAATCCCACAGTGCTCAGTTTGGGGGTCCTCAGGACAAGAAGGACATGGAGGGGCTGGAGGTGTCCAGAGAAAGAGCTGAGGAGGGGCTGAGGGAGCTGGGGGGGCTCAGCCTGGAGAAAAGGAGGCTCAGGGGGGACCTTGTGGCTCTGCAGCTCCCTGAGGGATCCA
>JAWWEE010000052.1:4401926-4438430 GCA_035221455.1 Xenops minutus | reverse complement strand
CATCCATCCATCCATCCATCCATCCATCCATCCATCCATCCCCCCAGTCCCCAGGCTGAATCCCAACGATGATGTGCAGGCACTGTGTGAGCCCCAGCTGCTGATGTGCCAGGCAGGGGGAACCCACCCCTCAGGCGTGGTTTGAGGTGTCCCAAACCCAGCAGACCTGCAGCCTGGCTCAGCTATTGCTGAGCTCCCAGCAGAGCCAGAGCCAGAGCCAGGGGCTGCTTTGGCCCGGCAGGTGTGTTGAAAAGCTGCGACATTTGAGGAGGGCTGGGGATTGATATGATGGAAAAAAGGCTTCTCTCCCCACCTACCACAGCACTGAGGGGTCAGGTGTGGGGCTGGAGAGATTAGACCTGGGCAGGTTCCAGGATGGGCAGCCCAAAAGGAATCTGTGTTGAATTTGGCCTCCTTAGGAAAAGGAGGGCTTGTCAGTCATCCCCAGCTTTGTAAGGAAATGGAAGGGAATTGTGCACGTTTACCCAAAGCAAATTGAGTTTTGTGGCCTGATGTATCAAAAAAGAATCTTCTCTAAAAGGGCTGGTACAGAAACATTAATGGCAGCAAGTTAATTGAGGGGCAGTGGGGAGGTGTTTGAAAGTTGGTTTCTTTCTTGGTACGTTTTTGGTTTAAAAGCAGCTCAGTACAAAAGCAGTAAATTTCTCCTTTTATTCTAAAGAACATAGGGAACACTATAGGCTTGTTGCCAGAGAACTGGCTTGGATGTAGGTAACCAGTTTAGATAATTAAAGTATGAGTACATGAATTGACAAAGCCTACAGAAAATTATTCAAAGGCTCTGAAATAAATGATGCTTTGAATGGATTTGATGAGCTCTGTTACTTTTATTTAGCTTTAATACTGTTGTAGGTGTGCATAGAAAAGGTAAAAACTTATTATAACTGATTATAAACAGCTTGTTGATGGTTCACTGTCACTGCCTTAGCTTTCACCATACTGATTTTTATGCTGAAAAATACAGAAAATTATGGTTTACCACACTCATGAGCTCTTCATCCCATGGCCAGCAACATGAGTTGCTCCAAACCCCATCCAACCTGGCTTTGCACACTTTCAGGAATGGGGCAGCCACAGCTTCTCGGGGCAACCTGTGCCAGGGTCTCATCACCCTCCCAGGGAAGGATTTCTTCCCAATATTTATTCTAAAGCCAACCTTTCTCAGCTTACAGCCATTCCCCTTACGCTTTCCTGCTCCAGTTCTGAGCCAGCAAATGCAGTAGGGCTTTTGCAGGAGGAGAGTGCAGAAGACTTTTCACCAAAGCCAGACTGAAAAACAAGTCTGATGGTAATTTGGAAAACATGGGGTTTTCCTCTGAAACCACTTCCTTCTTTCACAGGGCCTGGACCCACCAGCCAACCACACTCAAGCAATAATCATTTTGAAATAGAAGTGAAAATAAAGAGAATAAAACTCCCTGAGCCCTGGGAGCTGCAAGGAAGTCAGAGAGTGGGAAGTGCCATCCCCACTGCAGGAGTGGGATTGAGCTGTAGAATTGCTGAATTAATCAAATGCGACCAACCAGGCTCCCCCTCCCCGGGTGCTGAAAGGAGCCCAGACTCCTTGCATTGTCTTAGTGGCTGCACTCTGCTCCCACATGGGCAGATCATAACGTTAGAGATGATTTACTGCCACACAGTCGATGTTCTGGGAGGTTTAGAGAGATCAAATCACACAGTGAGCTGGAAAATCCTCCCCATTGTCGCGGCTGCTCCCTGGCTGCTGCTGGCAGTGGGACACTCCTGGCATGGGAGGGAGTTTGCCTTGTTCAAACAGCAGTGTAGGCATTACAGTGTAATTACTCTCATCATTAGGCCAGTTTTGTTAGGGAGCAAAAAACACCCACAAATAATAATTAAAAAAAGAGAGAGTTTTTTCCATTGCTGCTTTTCATGAAGAGCCTTTTGGTGAGTGGTCTCTGCAACACTGGAAGGTGTAACTGCAGATTTTGCTTTTCAATCCTAATATCCCAGACCAGATTTCCTCACCAGTTGTCTTTATTCCTCAAATCAAGTGCCTTCCTGACAAGGATTTCCTGGACCCAGTTTATTGACCTCCTATCTGCAAGCTTAAGGTGAGGGGTAAAATTCACTCCTTGGGAAGGACAATTTTCAGATTGGGAAGAGAGAGGCATCTCATATGAATCCTAAATATTGCAAATCAAATATAGTGCAATAAACAGCAAGAATAAGAAGCAGGAGCAAAGTGCTGCTTGACCCGTGGCCCTGGGGACAGTGACATCCCTGCTCGTGGTGCAGCCTGTGCTGATGGTCCCCTGATAGCAGCACACTTTCCCTTTGATGTGTTTAAAGCCTCCTTTCATTTGTTTGTTTTTGCTGTCAAATTACTTCACTCGGTCCCTTGTGCAGCACAGATAGGGCAGGATAGTCTTACCCTCGGTAAACAAGGAGGTGGAACCCGACACCTGAATGACAGTGAATGCAGTTATTTCCCTGCTGGAAGGACCTGGTTACACAGGGCTGGAATTTTGGAAGCAAGTCCTGTGTGCAGACCTTTCAGGGAGGGATCTGAGCTGTTCCCTGGCTGCCCTTGGCTGCACAGCTGGGCTTCCTTGAAGGCACTTGGTGTTTCAGTGCCATCAATAAAACTGTGTGTGGACTGATTGGAATGGTTTTCCTGGACATCTGATGTTTCCAGGTACCCCAGTGTAGTCTGAAAGGAAGCAGGTGACAGGTATGCTCCATTCCAAGTTGGATGTGCCTGGCTGTTCTCATTCACCATTGCACACAGTGTGCTGTTGAAGTGTATTATCCACTGGTGCCAAGGGGGACATCAGTGACTTGTGCAGAGAGTACTTATCAGTGAAGTATTTGCATTATTAATTGCCTTTCACTATAATTAAGCAGCTGATAATCCTCTTGGAAGAGGACTGAGAGGAAGAGGTAGTTGTTTGGAAAGCATTTTGAGGGTCTTGCTTGCAACGTGCAGTGCAAGGTCATCGCTGTCTTTCACAACCAATATCTCTATTTTCAAACAATACCTTCGAAATTCATGATGCAGATAAGGCCATCTCTAGCCCAAAATCTACACATTCAGAGGTCTTGCTTTTAATATCAGTGTGGACCCATCATGCCTGTTATGCAAGGGAAGCACCCTCTACTTTTACTGGAGGTGCGAGGGCTTTCCATTGAGGGGGGAGTACAACTCTTTGGGATGCCCAGAGCTAGTTCTTGGAGCACAGCACTGCTTTCCCAGTGTCTGGGTGAGGCCTTTCCTCCGTGGTGTGTGTGTGGAGCAGTGTCCTGGCCGAGCCCTGCCTTTGGGCAGCTCTGCTGAGTGGTGCCCCTTGCTCTGGCCATGCCATCTCTCCGAGTGGTGCCCAGCACCCGGCGGGCAATGCTGCTGCAATCACTGCCCTGTGGCATCGTGCAGCACCAGGCTCTGATTTGCTTTGTTTGTGCAGCCTCCTGTCACCCTGTAGGCATTTATTCCTGGCCCCAGAGTCACGATTCCTGCTTTAATTATGAGCATTTCCTCTGCCAGCAGCTCCGTGGCTTTCATTGCCTGAGTCAGCAGGGCTGGCTGCGATTGAAAGCCTTGAGTGCTTCACCCCAGTGAGACACGGCTGTAACTCCAGGGGCCATTTGCAGTGGCAAACCCATTTTTAACCTCCCAAACCTGAGCAGCCTCACTTCAGTAAGTGCTGCTACCAGGAGCCTTTGCACATAATGACTTTTCACGTCAAAGACCTGGATAATTTGAGAGGACAATGAGGAGTAGCTTGAGGTCTGAAGTTTGAAATACCTCAAAATTATTACAGTTAGATGTCTTGAAGGAGGAGGGGGGAACTTCCGTATTTGAAGTACCTTTCTGAAAACCAAATCCATCAGATTCTGAGGACTAAGAAAGCAAATCCATCAGTAGGAGAAATAAGTGGGTTCTCTCTGTTGGTTCTGCAGCAGGGATTAACAGGCACACACTGCCCTGGGTGTTGGATCCTTGCTCCATTTGTGCTTGGAAAAAGCTCTGAGTTACCTCAGGGTGTCTGGCTGAGCAGGTGAAGTCTGATCCAAAAGCAGGGAGCAGCAGTGTTTTGTGGGGATATAATTAAACAGTAGTGTCTCAGTGGAGTTAAAACTGCCATGGTTGCCTTCAGCAGATGCTTGGTACTTTCTCTTTAAGTGGCTCCTGAGATTTTAGTTTTGGAATGAAACTTCTTTCTCAATCTGTCTCAGTCTTCAGACTTCTGGACTGATTTTGCAATCATGCTTCTGGTTTCAATGATCTTTGGTACAAAAAGAATTCGAGTTGCTACCTAAACATCCCAAACCAAATCTAAACAGAAGAATTAAATGTGAGAGTTTGAAAATATTCAAGGGAAACCCTTCAGTTTCTCTCCAGAGATGAATCCAGTAAGTTGAGAAGAAATTAATTCTATCCCAACTGAAACCAGGACATAGTCTGGGACTTTCTATTAAAGGAATTTTTGGTGACTACCCTGATCCTTCTGATTACACCATGATTTTACCTAATGAAGTTCCCAGCTGCTCATGATTTTTCAGTCAGGTGGATCTGTTCCTACACTCATCCATCTGCATTAGGTGCTTTTCCAGTTTCCATAGTAACTGGGCAATTTAACATATCTGGCCTTACAGTATCTTACAGAGAAATACCATGTCCATTTTATAAATGTGCAGCCAGAGGTGCAGGGGACAAAGTGATTTGCCCAGGGTTAGAGAGTTCATCTGCAGCTGAATAGGGTAAGAACATTGCTTTTTCCAGAGCTCCAGCAAAATGCCTGAGCTGCCAGGCTGGCCGTTCCCAGGGAGGTGTTTGCTGGATCAGATCAGCTGAAGGTTGTGTCCCAAGTGTTCTTTTTCTCAGACTTGGAAAAGAGACTTTCAGAAATGAAGAGGTTGGGGTTTGAGTGGTGCAGAGCAGAGTGAGTAATGAAACAAGAAATCAAAACTTGCACGTAATGTATTCAGCAGGAATGCCAGCCACATTCTTGGGATAAATGACTCCCAATGAATAATTCAACCAGCGTCATCACCACGGGCACAGCAACAGGATTGGTTTCTAATCATCTGGCCTTTTCCTTCGTGAAAAGTTCAACCCACATTCAGACTCTGATGTTTTCCAACTCAGGATCTGGGTTTTGCTTGTGGCTTGGCCAGAGATGGCCCAGGGTCAGGTTTGGACCCTGAGCACCCTCACTTCTCTTTGAAGCCTAAAGAAACTCCAAGAAATTGGTCTCTTACGGGGTGCAAGTCACAGCCACCCTTAAAAAAAAAACGCATCTGGAGCCTCAAAACCTTGTGAAAATAGGAAAACATTGAAAGCTGTTGAGGAATCCTGGATTAACAGAGCACACACCGAGTAGGGAAAGGCTGGTGGCCTTTGGAACAACTTCTCACATTAATTTTCTTCCAATGCTGACAGCTTTGATTTATTGCCTTGAGGCTGGTTAGAAAACACCCAGACATGAGCGAAGCCAGGAGTTATGGAAAGAAAAGGGAAACATGGTAAACACAGTGATGGATAGCCCTGGTACAGACACTGCTCTGCACCCAAATATTGGCTCTGATGGGTGTAGAGTCCTGGCAGTGCTGCTGGAACTGCTCCCATCAGACCCACCAGAGAGGAAGCTTCTCCTGGGATTTGCTGCTTTATCATCTGTCAGCAAAGTTTTGGTGGTGATTTCTGCATCCAAGTGGGTGTTTGAAGTCAAACTGATCACTGGGAAGGCTGACTGTCTGTGTTAGGGAAAAACACTGCTGCTTGAAAATGCTTCCTCCTCAGGAATCAAAAGAGCTGGTTGTTTCCCAATAGAAATTTGGTAAGAACAGTTAAAGACATTTTTCTTGGTCACCAGAATTGGTTGCTGAGGATCCCTGGCTGCTCAGGGCTCTTGCAGCCCTTTGCTGTATCAAATTCCTGTTTACAAAAGAAGAGCTGGTGCTGCAAACCCAAATGAATGAAATAACTGAGGAGCACAACATCACGAAAGTTGTCTTTAGTTCCATCAGTGCTTTCTAAATATTTAGAAAGCACAATGCAAACATCCTTGGAGCAAGCAGACAACTCCCCTGATGCCCAGAACTGTTGGGATGTATAAAAGTGAAGCATCTCTTGGGGTGTGGAGCTGGTTCAGCCGAAGTTCTATATTCTCGTGTCATTGCAGCTCTTCCTCCAGGCACAACTATTGGCACTGTGTCCCGCAATGTTTCTCATTAGCAAACTTTTCATAACCTCCAGAAGAGCTCCAGTGGAGGAGGAGTGTCCCGGGGTGCCAGCTGGAGCTCCCGTGCTGTTTGTTTAGCTGCAGTGGAAGGATGTTCCGCACCAGCTCCCGGGCCATGTGAGTGGGCTCTGAGCTGGAGCGCTGGCGTGGCTCCAGGGACCCTGCACACTTCATGGCAATGCCTTCCACTTGTTGCTTTCATACCTCAGACACAGCTTTTAACAATTTGCTCCCAAGCCCGAGTCCCACAGCCCTCGGAATACGCTCAGAGCGAAAGGCTCTCTGCTCCATAACGTAACAAAGAGATTCCAGAGCAGCTCAGGGTGTGTTTATTGCTGAATTAACAGTGTTCTGAGGGTGAGAGAGCCCTACTTTCTCTTTTTTTACCACCATACAGCTTCAAAACTCCCAGCCACTCACTCTGATTTCTGTGACAGAGGCTCTCACCTGCCTGGACCTGTGTGTGTGTGACAGGGAACAGCTCACACAGCTGGCAGCAGATGTTGGGGCCAGCTGGGGACCATGTCTTTGTACCACCCACTCATCCCGGGGGGCTCTGAGTGGGGAGTGCCCTTGCAGGATGATAAAGAGTGTTGTTTTACTTTAGTTTTGATGCCAAACGTTAGGATTTTTGCTGGGAGGGGTCAGTGCAGCCTGGAATTGCCTGTTGGAGATGCAGGAGGTGTCATGGGAGGTGGCTGCAGTGGTTTAGGGGTGGCCACTGCAGCATCACAGAGCTGGAGAGTTATTTCAGAATGAAGTCACAAGGCCTCAGTTCTTCCATTCCCCAGAAAAGGTTAATTTGTGGGTGAGTGATTGGAGATGAGGTTAGTGAAATTGTTTAACATGATTCAGTTTGTTCAGACAACTAAAAAATATAAGTACTTTCCTGGACTTCTCTTCCTTTTCAAAGAAACCAGATTATTATCTCAAATACAAAAAATTTCAACCATGGGTTTTGTCTAGGAAAAATTTATAGCTTTTCCCAGGTATAGATCTTACCTGGTTTCTCCAGCATGGAGAACAATGTGTGAGCTCTGAAGAGTTCTCAGATGCTGAATTCCAAAACACCAGAATTAAATTTGAACCCCAGTGGTCCTGCACCTTCCCAGTTGTTCATCACTCACAGGGTTTATTACATTTTAGAAGATACTATTAAATCCAGCCACCCCTGCCAGTGCTGGTTTGACTCTGTGAGTCTGAAGAGCAGAAGACCATGAAGGAGCCCCAAGAGCTGCTCCAATTTAGCAGTGCAGTAATTTAAGTTTCCTTTAAAAGAACTGCAATTGTGACTGTATCTACATTTCATAAGTTGTTTGTGAATTTAACTTCCCTTTTGCTGTATCTTTTAAGAGTTATAAACTAACTGCATTTCCCCACAATTTAGATACTTTTTTTTTATTTAGCAAATATTTTTTGCTCCCTTTCTTAATGCTTTTGTTCCTGCCACAGCCAACATGTGTTTTTGGCTTTGCTTCGCAGGGGGTCTGCCTGGGGGCACTGGTGGCAGTGGGTCCTGCTCCCCCCTCCCTGGCACTGGTGGAGCTGCCCACCAAGGAGGTTTGGTGCTCGAAGGGTCTTGGGGCAGGACGAGGAGTCTTGTGCTTTATGAGGACTTTTCTAAGGCTGATCACTTGTTAGGCACTAAACGAGAGAGTTTTAAGCCATTTTTGTTTCATGCCACGTGGAGGAGAGCCTGACCTTCCTGATTCTGCTGGAATCCTCTATGGACAAGATGTACAAACGTGGAGGAGACTCCTGGTCCTGTGGGATCCTCAGATCCCCTCCCAGCTGCTTCTTTCTGTAGCTTTCAGGAGCTGCACAGGCAGCTCATGGACCAAGTGTGGCCCTCGAGGGTGGCAAATCCCTGTCACAGTCCTGAACTTGAACCACTGGGCACATCCTGTCCCTCAGGAGCTGCAGCTGGACCACAAAGCCACAGTGTCCTCACTGATGGAGAGAACTCTCAAGCTCAGCAGTCCAGCCCAGGTCAGAGGCAGGAGGCAGATCTGATGGAAAGTGTGCAGACTCCAAAAACCTTCTGCTGCTGCAGGTTAAGCCCAGTTCCAGCACATGGAGATCAGAGGGAAACCTCCTGTGGCCAGGGGGGCTGAGCTCCTGGAGCTGCCCATCCCTGGGTTGAGCCCTGACAGGGATTCTCACACACACACGTGATGGGCTGGATCAGGGAAAACCCAGTTTGCAAGTCACAGATCTGCAAGGAAAACTCAAATGAAAGATTTGGGCCATGTGGTGCCCATAAAAATGAAGGCAAAATGCTTCAAAAGTATATGAAATCTGCAGATAGGGTTGGGTTTTTTTAAAATGTTTCAAAAGTGTTGAATAGTAAAAAAAAACAAAACCACTCAACAGGAGTTTAAACAAACAGAGGCAAGTGAGTCAGCAAGAAGATATAAAATCATCAGGAAAGGCTGAGTTTGTTTTAATACAGGGATTACTGTAAACACTCGGAGTGCATGGTAACAATTTGTAGCCCATGTGTTTTGAAATATCATAACTGGTGTCAATAAACACATTAAAATTCAACTTCAAAGAGCTTTGTGGATGTTTGGAGTGTCAGGAAGACATTGCAAAACGGGGATTTGGGATGGAAACATGTATGGGAGCAATCAAACACAGTTCCAATGTGAAGAAAGGGATCTTGTCAAGCTGTTAGAGCTAAGCATCTGTGATGGTGATTATTGCTTCGTACAGGCTATGAACTGCTCCCAGCCCCTGAGCTCTTGAACACTGTCTCCCTCACCTCCCACCCTGACCTGCCTGGTTGTCTCTCCCACCTGCTCTGTCTCACATCCCAGGCTGGATCCTTTTGAGCAGGGTGTGTTTCTCCAGTCTCTGCAAAAGCCCAACTGATTTCCAGGTGCTGTCTCACTAGGGAAAGATAAATTCAGTTTGTATCTGTACCAGGATGACTTGGGGCATAGCCTGAGCATTGTCTCCATGGGGTGATGGGCTGAGCAGGGGGACAGAGCTCATGTATATGTTTGGAATGTTGTGGGAATTATGTTATTCCCACATTTCCAATGTGTCTCAGCTTTGAGTTCCTGTGCCATCCCTTTAAGGGGTGTCAAACAGTGCTAGACAAGGCATTATAGAATCATGGAATATCCTGAGTTAGAAGGGACCAACAAGAATCATCCAGTCCAACTCCTGGCCCTGCCCAGAACACCCCAACAATCCCACTCTGTCCCTGTCCCGTTGCCCAAACCCTCCTGGAGCTCTGGCAGCCTTGGGGCTGTGCCCACTGCCCTGGGGAGCCTGGGCAGTGCCCACCACCCTCTGGGGGAAGAACCTTTCCCTGATATCCAGCCTAACCCTGCCCTGATACAGCTCCAGCAGTTCCCTTGAGTCCTGTCCCTGCTCACAGAGAGCAGAAATTGGAGCTGCTCCTCTGGAGGAGCTGTAGGGGAATCGGTGGCTCATGTGGGATGGATTTGCATATCTCAGTCCTGTTCCTCTTGTGTCTCTCCACAGCTCCCAGAAAATGAACCATCTTTCCATTCCTGAATGAGATCTTGTCATATCAGCACGAGCCAGACCTCCAGGTAAGCACGAGGTGTTTTTGATGTCTCATACTGTCTCATCTGTGAATTCAATTTACTGTACTCCAGCTAAACACCACCAGCTGTTTCCCTTATTACAAACCCTATAGTACCCAAATTAATTCACACATGCCCTTTTTGAGGTGATGTGTGACAGAACCAATCTGAGGGAACAGATGAGCATTCCTGTGTCCAGGTTTAATCACCCCAGTCAATATTCCCTTGTTTTAATACTCAGCCTCATGTTCACACAGGAACCCCTCGCTGTGCACCCCGTGCACACCAGGCAGGATTAAATGGAGCTAAAGAGGGATGTTCAGAACAACCTCTGAGATGCTGAGGGCATCTGTTGGCACTAATAGAGCAGCACGTGTGGAACATGGGAGCACACACTGGGATGGATGTATTGAGGGGATTGGAGTGGATAAAGTGGCAATTAACACAAACATGTTGGAATCAAAGCAGGATGGAAACAACATACAGAACTGGTCCCTTGTTCAATGTTTTCGGAGTTTATCCAGGGTATAAACATCTCTCTACACAGAGGGCACTTGCCTACATTTAAAATTGCTGTTCAACCTCTATCTTTGCCTGGAATGTGCCCCTGCTTCATAACCACCTCCCTGTAGCAGTTGGCACCTCTGCCATGGGAGCTGCAGGAAAGGGTAATTAAATTTAATAGAAGCCACCCTTGCTTTGAAGCTGCCCTGGCTTTAGGGCCACAAGGAGAAGCAATTAAACCCCGGCAGCCACGGATTCCAACTGAAGGTATAGAGTGATTTATTTATTTTTTTTAAAGGAAATTTCCCCTGTAAATGGATTTGGATTGTCAGATCTGATTGGATTCAAAGTTACAGAAATTTCCTTCTTTGGGAAGTCTTCTCTTGAAGCAAAATGAAATTATTGTTTCACTTTCATGATTTTACCAAAAATTAGTCTTTAAATTAAGTAACAAGGACAGGGAAAAATATTCCGGAATGCCCTAATCAGTGCCAAAGATAGTTCTAACTATTTCAAAATAAAGGATCAGTTAGAAAAGGTCTGATTCTAGTGCAGACATTGTTTGAAAAATCAGCTGGTAACTCAGTTAATACAAGTAGGTAAAATTGTCCTGATTTTCACCTACTCTTGGAAATATTTGTAGAGTCTCGGCTAAGCCAGAGGCACATGTGAAAAATCTTATTGTTTTTCATCTCTTTTCCCCTCCTCAGAGTTTCCAGGTGTGCACACACTGCAGGGATGCAGTAACTCCTGCCTTGGAATCCTGTGGGGAGCAGCACACCTTCTCCAGTGGGAGATTCTTCCCTCTTACAGTCTCTGGGATACCTGAGGTTTGTATTTTAAACCCCCTCTCCCATTATGTTTGACCTCATTAAAAACATTTCCTTTAGAAACCCAGCAAAACCCCAAAACAGAACCCAAATATAAATCAATGCAAATGCAATTACTGTAACCGACCCTCCTCTGTGCCTCAGGGTCTGGAAAAATCCATTGATTCTCTGCTGTAATTTATCTGGGAAGTAAGAACACCCCGTTTCACTTCCAAGTACGAGCCCTGAGTGAAACACTCTGGATCCCTGGAGGAGGCAGCGCTGCCGGTGCAGCTGCAGGGACTGGGAGTGAGGACTGGGAGATCCATGGAGTGCTGCCTGTGTGTGACTGGAGGGTCTGGAAGGTTCTGGTGCTGCTCTGCACCAGCAGCAGTGGGTCAGCACCGTGCCCATGCAGGATGGCTCTGTGGTGCCAGGAATCTGCCCTGGGATCTCTGGTGTTATCTCTGGACACTGAGAGCTGGTCTCTCTTTGGTTGTTTCCACTGTTGTGGGATACCCCAAATGCAAACTTGTCCTCTTTGGGGGGAGTCTTAAGGACTGTTCTATCAGGGAAAGAACCCAGACCTAAAGGGGTATTTTGTCTCTTACTTTCCCAATGGAAATTGGGGTTGTGACATCCTGGGATGACATGGAGAAGACTTGGAGGCACCTGTATGAACAAGCTGTGTGAGACTCCAGCCCTGCTGAGCCAGACCGCTCTCAATCCTTCAGTCAACAAAAAATGTGTGAGATGTTTCTCAGCTGGTGCTGCCCTGTCCGTGCTCCACAGGTGCCACTGTCCCTGTGCCTGTCCCCGTGCCCTTGACAGGGATGTACAGGAGAAGCTGTGCTATATTGCTTTAGTTCCCAGCCAAAATACACAGGAAAAGCCTGAAAAACTTATGTGTAAGTACATTCTCCCTGATGGAAGGGCTGTCAAGGCAGGAAGCCAGATATACCAAGCCCCTGAAGTGCCCACAGAGGCAGAAATCCCAGGGCCAGGGTTTGGGAGGATGGTTCTCTGGAGCATTGCCAGGTGTTGCAAGCACATCCAGTCCAGCATCCTGAGGAACCTGCTCTAATTGGGCACATTGACTCTTTTCCAACGTTTCAAGGACAGGCTTCTGAAGGAGCTCCAGGCAGGAGTTCCCAACACAACTCATGTCAAGGTTGTTTCACCCCAAGGCTGGATGCACTCCCTGTGGATTGGTGCTTCCATGCTTGGCAGCTTCACAGCACTTAGGAATATGTGGATTGCCAGGGGAGGCTGTAATAAGGTTGGGCCAATGGTACTCCTGAGAAAACGCTTTTGAAAATTTCAGTAGGACCATCCAGGATTTTTTTTAAGTGCCAATCTGAACAGCTGGAGAGCAGTTAATAAATCAGTACAAAAATAATTGATTTATAGTAAGTGATTTTATAGCTTGCTGAAGAAAGGTCCCTTGTGCATTGCGTTGAAGAAAGAGTCCTTGTTCAGAGCATTTTTGCCATCCAAGATGTTGGTTTTAATTCTAGAAATGTGTTGATCCCTGCTAGAACTGCAAACAGTTTGTCAGATTTTTAAACACTTGAGAAGGAGCCCCTCCACCCTGTGCCCACAGGGACTGGCTCTGTGCCACTCCCTGTAAAGTGCCAGAGAGGGCAGAGAGACCTCTGAGGGGGAACCAGGGTCTGCTGACCCTTCCCCATGGCCCTGGAGATCTCCTGGAGTTGCTCAGGGAGGATTGGACTTCCACAGTTGGTTTTGCTCACAAAATAAGTTGATCTGGTTGTTAAAGCAGAGCTCTCACACCCAGAACTGTGTTATTGGTGGCCTTCCCGTGGGATTTGCTGTGTCACATCCCATAAAATATTGCCTCTGTTTCTCCATCTGTAGGGCTCCATATTCCAGCACAAGGACTGTGTGAGAATGAATTTAGATATCTTAATATAATGTTCATTAAAAACAGTAAATTAGAGAGCGCAAGGTGAAAGGTGTCCAGTTTGGGCTGATCTTTAGAGTACTGCTGAATGAATGTTTTGATGTCTGAGGGATTGGTCCTGAGCTGGCATGGATCCTCCAGGAAAAGCTGAATCCATTAGGAGAAAATGTTATCCCTCTGCCTCATCATCCAGAGCTGGGGAAGGGGATGATCCTGTAAACTTTTGCTGGAATTACTAAACAAATCTGCCTTGCAAAGCTTGGTGTTTAAGAATAAATCCACCAGTGTAAATATCCTGGCTGAGTGACTGGATTGCCAAAGGGAACTAGGCAATTCATAACAAAGGTGTGAATTTTCATCAATGAAATTTGCATTCAAATAAACGACTTGAAAATTATGTATTTACAGAGATCATCTTTATCCACACCTGCAAGTGTGTGCACTGCTCCCAGTCAGCCAAGAGGAATCCCCCCTTATTTGGGGAAAGGGATTTGCAGTGTCATTTATATATTCAAAAATTATTGGGGGAAGAAAAACTCCCCTGAAGATGCACCTGAGAGCTTCTTGAATCTGTTCCAGACTCACATGCAGGCGGGAGAGCTGCAGTGTGTCTGTTCATCCCTGGGCTCAGGGCTGGCTGTGTGCGTTCAGTTCCCAGATGAATCTCCAAACTCAGGGATGCCCTCTGCTGCCTTGGGACCGGTTCGTCACCTGTCACTGCCTTGGAAGGATCACGACGCTCTTTTCCTTTCCTACAGGACATTTCCAAACGCACTGAAAGAGGCACAGAGTCCTCTGAGCCCCGAGCACTCCCTTGGCAGGGCAAGGGGAAAATAGAACAGGCTGGAAGGACGAGGGCAGGGCAGTGGAGGATGATTTGTGGATGACTCCACAGGACCCACCAAACCTCCTTTTCCCCATGAGCAGAGGGAAAGCACAAAGCAAAGAGCTGGAGAAAAGCACGAGGCTTTCCTGCTCCAAAGGTTGCACCAAGTTGAGATCCACAGTCCCCCCTCAAGTTAATGCAAGTATTCAGAGCACTTTAGAGCTGTTATAAAATCAGCATCAGCAGTCTTGGATCTTTCTGCTATTCCAGAATGTCACCTTTTAGCAGCCTGCTGGAAATGGGTAAACAAACGAGGTGCAGCTCTGGACAGGTTAAAGATTTTACACCTCACTGAGTTCTCTATGAGGAGGGATTCACAGTGACTGGAGTGTTTAGACTCCAATAATCTAATGCAAATAAAACAACAACAAAAAAAAAGGCACCAAAAAAATCTGATGCAAAATAAAAATGCAAAAACCTGTGCTGGAAAGCAGAGGGAGCGTGGGGGAATGGAATGGTGCAACTCATGGGTGCTGTCAGGAAGGAGAGGAGCGAAGGCAAGAGCAGGAGGGCTCTGCAGACCCAGAGCTGACACAAACTGTGTTCACACAGGGACACCCCACAGAGCTCCACGTGGGCTTTGAACAACATTTCACCCTCAGAGTCCAAGATATGGCCTGAAGTGACCCTGGATGCATTCATTGATCCCAAACTCATTTTATTCCATGGAGGGACCCAGTCCAGCTCCTCCCAGGTGAGAATCCTTCAACAGCCCATCATTACAGGGCTGTAGCATCCCCAGGACAGGACTGGCCTGGCTGTTCCCATTTAGGCACGACTTTGCTCAAGGACACACCACGAGATAGCAGAAGTTGGCACGTGTTCCTTGACTCCAGTCTTTTTTCAGCCTCCTGCTCACCTTGTGTTGCCATGACTGCACAGGGCACTGGAAATTCCTTCCTTCAGTTGTATTTCATTTTGCTTGGAAGGGTCTGAGGTCTCAATCATTTGGGACCTTATTCTCTCAGCTCCCAAACCATAAGAACTGAGTTGCAGGAATCCTTCCTCTCATGTATATCCACCTGTGCTCTACCTGAGCTATGAATACAGGGAGGATTGAAATTGTAAATTGGCCCAGGGAGGTTGTGGAGTCTCCCTCTCTGGAGACATTCCAAACCCACCTGAACATGTTCCTGTGTCACCTGCTCCAGGTGACCCTGCCTGGGCAGGAGGGTTGGACTGGGTGATCTCCAGAGGGCCCTTCCAACCCCAGCTATTATTCTGTGATTCTGTAAATGCCTGTGATTTTTCTAGCCTAAGAAAAGCAGCATTAGTCTGGTGAGCAGAGGACTGGCTGCAGGGATTAAAGAGTGGGAGCCAAATGCCCTCACTCAGAACATTCCTCCCCCTCCTTCTTCTTCTCCACCAGCTTTATGTGCTGACCATGATGCCACATGGGCTGGAATACCCCTTGGGTCAGCTGGGGTCACCTGTCCTGGCTGTGCCCCCTCCCAGCTCCTTCTGCACCCCAATCCACTCACTGGTGGGGTGAGTGAGGAGCAGAGAAGACCTTGGCTGTGTGTAAATCCTGCCCAGCAATAATAAAAACATCCCTGTGTTATCAACACTCTTTCCAGCACAAATCCAAAACAGCCCCACACCAGCTACTGGGAAGAAGATTAACTCTCTCCCAGCCAAAACCTGGTAATTTTTTTCCCTCCCTCCCCAAGTCTCAGTTAAATTTCAATCCAGCAGCAGCTCTTTATTTTCTTTTAAATGTCAAACAATTCATCATTTTGCACTTTGCCCATTCCCCGTGAATTTAAAGGTTTTATTGGCACTCGGGAATGTCAGCTCGGGACAATGCACACTGATTACCCCAAACAATGTGGTTCTTGTCACCCTGCCCATTTTTGGCTGCGAACTCTCCAGAGCTGTAGGAGAGCTCTTTCTTTCTCCCTCTCCTCCCTGTTATCACACGCACAATAAAACCCCTGGGTTCAAATATACACCAGACAATTATTATCTTTGTTATTTCAGTCTCCTGTCCCCTGTGCTCATCCTGTGTGGGCGCTGAGAGGTGCTCTCACCCCACCCTGCAGGGCTCCAGGAGGGTGGTGATGGGCAGCTTGTTCTGAATAGAACAATATTCTGCTGGAATAGAGAGGCCAAGTGTTTCTTCTCCAAAGGGGCAGAGGAAAGGTGGGAAAGGAGCATCTCTGTTTCCCCTGGGTGATGCCCAGGGCACAGCACAGAGAGCTCAGAAGTGCCTTGCTCACTGTTGTACCCCTCAAAGGTTGGCAGCCAAGGTCAGACCTGAATTACCCAGGTGAATTGGGCGTTTGTTCCCCATCTGTAGGCAGAAGGAAGCGATGCCAGGCAGCCTGGCACTGACAAATCCACCAGCTGCTCGTGGGAGACTGGCACTTGTCAAAGACACTCAGTGATGGAGCAGTGTGGGAGAAGGGTCTTGTGAAGAATGGAAAAAGCAGCATGGGACAGTTTGTTGAGACCTGGAGATGAAGACCATCAAGTTGTGAGCTATCTGAGCATGAAAGGAAATACATGGACACTGTTTTAATGGCTCCCAATGTCATGTTCTGTCAGCTTTCTATGTTCATTGTTATATCCTTAGGCACATAAATTATACTGTTCAGAGTAGTTCCCCAGTTCTCCCTCATGTTCACCCCATTTCCCCATTGCTCCAGATCTGCTGCAGTGCAGTCTCACCATCTATGGTTATCTCCTCCCCAGTTTTCCCCATGTGGTTCTTGCCCTTCCTTCTCTTACCATTCATGTGAGAGGATTTGCATGCTCCTCCAAACCTCCACCCGAGTTCTGGAACCTTCCTGCAACCCCCTATATAAGCCTGAATCTCAGGTGAATAACCTGCCATTCTGCCTCAATTGCTCTCAGAGTGTGCTGTGCCCCCTCTTTTACCCTTCAAAGCCCTGTTATAGCAGTGCCTGTCCCACAGACCAGCATAGACCCAGCACAGCTGGAATGCCTGAGGATCAAAGACTCATGGAATGGTGTGGACTGGAAGGGACATTTAAAGGCTGTCTAATTCAACCTCCCTGCAATGAGCAGGGACAGCTTCAACCACACCAGGTTGCTCAGAGTCCTGTCCAACCTGCCCTTGGATGTTCCCAGGGATGGGTCTAGAGGGACCACAGGCTGTGTAGGAGTGTCCAGAAACAACCACTGGGACATTTAGGAATGGCCAGAAAGGATAAAGGTGTCAGCAGAGACAGATAAACTTATCAGCCCTGCATTGAGTGTGAGTTGCTCCATCAGATGATTTACTGAGCAGCTGGAAGGTCCCACCTCCATTAGTCAACTTCAGAGGCATCCAGGTGGGCAGCTGAGTATGAGGGATTTGATGTGAAGGAGGTAAGAACATTCCAGAGCTTTTCCAGGTGATGTCCTTAAACTGAGTGAGCTGCAGCTCTGGGTGAGGGAGACTCTGTGGTCATTACACCCAGACCCACACGTGCACCCACACACACACACACACACACTGATTTTATTAAGCCATTCCATGCTAGTATTTTATATATGTATATTTTTTTTTATTTGGAAAACTTCAGAGTGCTGTTTTTTCACACACAGTAAAGTTGGCTTTGCTGAGATTCATTAGTCCCCTTTCCCCCTGTGTGTAAATGGATCTTTCTCAGTTATGCAATGCAAGGGTACACAACCATGAAAAGTGCAGAGCCAGCCAAAAAAAGCATTGTTCTGAGCTCGAACGTGTAAAATATTCATATTCAATAATAAAAAATAAAAAAACTCAGCCCTTAATAAAAAATTCAGGGCGTAAAATATGCATTGTCGTTCCATCCCCAGGGCTGCAGCCGCTTCCAACCCAACATGTTACAGGGGTTTTCACTGCCTTGTTTTACTCGATTAATTCCAAACCAATTCACTCCCAGACATCCCGGTATTAGGTGCCTAAATTGATTCTGATTTCTCTGAGGGCAGTGTATCTATGACTGCAGGAATAGCTGGCAGGAGCTGAGGCTGCTCAGGGCACCCAGTGGGATGTGTGGAGGGGCTGTCCCTGCACTGGTGGCACCAAAGCCACGCTGGGCACAGACACCCCAGCCAGCTCCAAACAAGCAGGAGAGGTGTCTTAGCAGGATCCCTGGACCCCCTCATTACCCTTACACCTTAAGGAGCAAATTAGCCCGGGGTTAATGTGGGTGAGCAGCTCCCCATGGAGGAGGGAGCACATCTTGAACACACTGAGGTGTCTCCAACCAGACCTGCCCTGCGGAACCTCCTATGGAGCTTTACACACAGGGCAGTAGAAATTAAATGATCTTGCCACTGTTTCACCAAAGGGAATCAGAGACAGGTGGAAATAAATACCTGGCTCAGACCCTGACTGAAGTGTGCAGCAGAGCCAGGGGTATTGTCTAAAGCTTCCTCCCGAGGGACAGCTCTGATCTCTGCTCTCTGTGACAGTGACAGGACCGGAGGGAACAGCTGGAGCTGTGTCAGGGCAGGGTTAGGTTGGATATTAGGGAAAGGTTCTTCCCCCAGAGGGTGGTTGGGCACTGAACAGGCTCCCCGGGGCAGTGGACGCAGCCCCAAGGCTGCCAGAGACAGGATGGGATTGTTGGAGTGTCCTGTACAGGGCCACGAGTGGGACTGAGTGATCCTTGTGGGTCCCTTCCAGCTCAGGATATTCTGTTGATTATGTGATTTAATTTAGATTTTTCTGCACCCCCACCTAATGCCAGGCCAAACTGCCCATGGAGTGTCCCAGGAGGGGATGGCAGAAGGACAGGACAGAGGAGACCTGCACTAGGCAGGATCACCTGGAACTGGAACTAAAGCACCAAACCCCTGTGCTGACAGATGTCCTGAGCTGCTCTGGTATAATCAGGGACTCTGGGGGTCCCCAGAGCACAGCAGTGGAGGAGAATATTAAAGTGATTTTATAAATATTGCTAAAGAAAAGAGAAATCAGGAACAAGAGGAGGGGTTCTGGCACTTAATTTTTATGGAGATATGTGGGAGAAAAGAATGAGAAACTCCAAAACAACCAATGCCTCAGATTCTTTTATCTAAAGTACAACTGATTCAATGTTTTACGTAAAGAGAATCCCAAGGAGCATAAATCAAGGGATAGAAGATATGTTTTAAAAAGGCCTCCAAATATAATTTCTTTACCTCCCACATTCTCAGGCTAAATATTTTAAATGGAAAAGCATGTGGGACAAGGAACATGTATATTATCCATGTGTTTAAGGACCATTCCCAGCAAGGTGATTTGTTCTGTGTCCACAGTCTGATATTTATATACAAGGAAAAAGAAGAAACCTCAGAAAAATCTGATGTTGGGAAAACTGTGACCACAAGTGACCGTATGGAAGTAGCAAAATGTGCTGTGTTGTGACAGCTGTCAGTCATGTTTGAGATTTTTGGTGGGAAAAAGGAGCAGGAGCTGTTCCTTCTCACTTTTAATGGCTGCCAAATTTGAGCCACAACACTGGGCTCCTTAAACAGGAATTGAGAGAATAAAGTACCTTCAGTGACTTTGAGTAACATCACTTCCCCTTCATCCCAAGGTTCAGAACATCCATCTCCATCTGCCTGTCCCTCCGTGCTGTGCTCCTGCAGCCTTGGAGAATTTACTGCTTGTTTGTGCAATGAATCTCTCACTGAGCAGAGAGGAGAATTTGATGGTGTTAGAAAACATTTCTCTCCCAGTTGGCTCCCAAGACAACTTGGATCAAGTGTAGTCCTGCTGATGTCAGAGCCCTGGACTAACCCAGGAGCCCCTCAGTCCTTGTAATCCAGAGGAGCTGAGATTTGGAAAGATTCAGCCCTTCAGATCCTTTGCTGCTTGAAAAATCCAAAGGGAAATGCACACACTGCCAAAGTCATTTCTATGGGTCATTCCCAAATTCCTACAGAAAACAGCATTTTCAGAACAGCACAGCAGAACAGTGAAACGGTGCTGGTGGTCTGATGACATCCTCTGATGTGCTGTCTTTCAGCCAAACCAATATGTATTTCCTAGAAATCCATGCCCCCAGAGGAAGAAGTCATGGATTTTTAAGGTATCCAAGACAACAGTGCAGATTCTGATTCCAGCTATGCTGCTGTAAACTCACTGTATTCAGTGATCCACTTCAAAACTGGGGGTTTTCCTGGGGGGAGAAGGATGGATCCCTGCATATCCAGAATGCCTGGATAACCTCCAGCCTGCCCTTTTGGAAGTTGTATTTCCAGACCTGTCACAGGCTTTCTAGGGCAAGTCACTGAGATCTGGTTTCACCCCATCTTTATTTAACCTTTACAACTAAAGCAAAAAACTTTAAACTGTGATTAACACAAGTGGGAAGAGACAGATTTCACCTACCCATGAGCTGTGGGGTTTTTATTCCTTTACATTTAGTGAAAATAAAATCTTTTGGGTCTGGGCTCTTAATTTAATTCCTTTCTTTATGGACATCAGTAAAACTGAATCTTGGCCCTTGTCTTCCTGAGCATCACTTCAGTGCTGTAGTACTGAAATACTGTGGAAAAGATTAGAGACATTTTAAACATCCATTTTCAGAATTGGGGTTTTTTTTGTTATTAGAAAGTTGTGCCTGAAGGCTTGAAGAACTGAACAAACAAAAGTGTTACTTGGGATATTTAAAAGTGAAAATAGCTGAAATCAAAGTAGTTGCTGTTTGAGGGGGTGATGTAGGGCTGGGCTGTGCCCTGCTACAGACAGATTTACCTGTTTGGGATGATAAGCAGATTTTCAGGTCCTCCTCTTTGCCTGAGCAAATACTTAGGGATGGAAAAAATCCCAGCCAAGGTGGTTGTGTGTATTGTTCTCCTCTGGTTTGGCTTTAACCTTGCACAGGCTCCTGGAAAGGGATGAGATGCCGCAGCACAAGAGGTGCCTCTCCAACCTATGTGAGCTCCCCTGACACCTGGGGGTTCCTGTGGGTGGGAATCCATCCCTACACAGCAAATGAAGGTTGGGGGGTGTCCAGAGCAAAAGGCCTCTTAGAATCACCTGCTCTTCTGTCCTGCAGCAAAGGCCAGGGGATCCCACCTGCAAACAGGATTAGCTCAGCCCCAGCTGCGAGACACACACACCCAAAATACCCAGTCTCACCATCAAGGCTGCCCAACCAATTTAATAGCAGTTCCACCAGTTTGACCCATGTCCCAACAGCTTTTATTCCCAGTTTATGTTTTCCAGGAAGTGTCCGTGTCATGAACAACTAAATGTGGGAGGTTTTTCTTTCAGGAGCCACAGAAGGGATTAAACCCGACAATAATTGATGAAATTACTTCAGATTTTGTTTTCTCCTCACATATCCTAAGGAATTCCCCAACTCTCAATCTGTTCCAACTGGCACCATCCTGCTCTCGAGCTCTAATATCAGTGCAGTGTGTCATGGTTCCAGTTTTTCTGGTGAGGCATTACATGAAACTGAAATAATTCTTTCCATGGGGGATCACAGAGCCACCTTGGTTTCAGATATTCCCACCCAGGAGTGAAGAACTTTTTCTTGGGTACCTGTTCCTTCTTTGGTTATGAAAGATAATGTTGTTTAATTTATCTAGGCATAAATCCAGTTCATTAATTTCATTCCTGATCATTTAATTCCTAAAGGAATCCCATTACACAGCCTATTGTAAATCCGGCCTTTATATTTTGGCTGAATGCTTGAGGATTACTAATTCCATATTAATTACATGGCAGTGTCCCCATTTTAGTGACTGCAATACGTCTGCATTAGATAAAAGCTCACCTTGAGGATCTTTCAGCCACTGATGATCTTAACTTGTATTTGAGGGGTAAATTGTCACTGATTAAGAAGAGTCCAGGTCAAATGTCCGTTCTCACAAGTTGGGATTTTCTGTTCCTGTACTGCTTCAGGGAGTTTTTTTGGCAGTGGGTTTTAGAGCAGGAAAATAGGAAATGAACTGGAAAATTTGAAGACTGCAGCAAACAAGAAAATCCTGGAAGGAACACACTCTGTAGATCCACCCTAGCCATTAATAATATGGAAAGATTTCATTAGGAAAAGAGAGAGGGAAGAGAAAGAGGAAGGATGTCCAAGGAGGCAGCGTTAGCATTGGTGTGCACAGGGTAAAACCCACATTTCTGGGTGAGGTAACAGCCCCAAACATGGTGACAGACCACAGAATTGTTGAAACACAGAACCATAGAATCATTTAAGTCTGAAAAGCCCTCCCAGCCCATCAAATCCAGCCTGTGCCCAATCCCCACCTTGTCACCAGCCCAGAGCTCTGAGTGCCATGTCCAGTCATTCGTTGGACACCTCCAGGGATGGGGACTCCACCACCTCCCTGGGCAGCTCCTTCCACTGCCTGACCACCTTTTTCAGGAAGAAATTTTTCCTGAAAGTTGGCTTGAGGGGTTTGAAAGTTCTGCAGAGACCAGATTGCAGGGGACTGTGTGGGGATGAAGGTGCTCAGGGAAGATGCTTCAAATGCAAGTCATGTCATGAGCACCTCCCCTGCACCAAAGCATGGGGAATAAAGCACATGAGGTTACATTAAGGACACCTTGGCCATCTAAGAAAGGAATTTCTTCTGATGGAGAAACACCTTCTGCCCTCTCTTGAGGAGCACATTGCAGAGGGAGCAGCTCCCTCAAATACACTGCTTTATTTACGGGGGGGATGTAAGAGGGGATCATCTTCAAAGTGCCCTTTCCCAATCCACAGCTCCCCTTCCCCAGTCAGACACTGCTGAAGGAGCCAACCCTGCAGAAACACCCTCTGTGCAGGTGTGGGACCTGAACCCCAAACGGGAGGAAGGCCATGCCTGTGCCTCAGTGTGCTGTTCCCTGCCCTGGCAGGGCCCAGGGAAATACACAGAGCCCAGCAAATTGTTCTGTAAGAAGGGAAATCAAGTTGTGTCCCCTTTCACCTCCCTGCAGCGTGTACCTGCCACCTCATCACTGCCGCCTCCCTCCTGTGCAGGGGCCCTTGAAAGGTTCCCTGGTAGCCAGAAAGCTCCATTACATCAAACACTTCTGTTTACTGTAACCTATAAACAGTGTTCTGAACTCAATATATTTCTGCCTGGAAAATTGTTTTCTCCTTGCCTGCACCACACTCAGGGTGAGTGCCTGTTCTTCTGTGTGAGTCGGAGGCAAAGTGCAGCACATTAAACCTCCCACCACAGCAAAATTGAGCAGAGCAATTTAAAATCCCTGGGTTTTGCCAGAAGTTTTTGCACCATTATGTCACATCCTATACATCAGAATTTGCTGGGAAGGACTTGGGTTTGGGTTTTTGTTTGTGTGTTTTGTGTTTTTTTTCTCTTTTCAGTGTTCCTGCTCTCCTCTGGAAATAGAAATATCAGCAGGTCAGATGATGGGATGGTTTACATGTTTCCAGTGTGTGGAGTAGGAAGTTCAGTCTTTATACTTACAAAACACAGTTACCTCAAATAGGAGATTCTGAGCATTGGAAATATAATGAGTATTAATGAGCATTAAATACAGACCCTTTGGGATACATCACAGTTAACTCATCTGTCCCATATTCCTGAGGCTGCCAGAGTTGCCTTTTCCAAGTCACTATAAGCATATGGGGGGAAGGAGGAGCTGTTACTTGAGTGACCCAAGATGAGCTTTACATATCACTGGGAACTATTGACAGCCCACCTAAAACTCATTAGTTGTCTCTCTTTAGCCTTGGTGAGCTGAGTTGTTTCAACATGTGTGGGTTTTCTCTCTTTCTAATGTAATAAATTTCTTAGAACACACAATAGGGATCTCTCCAGTCAGTTAGTGCTTGGAGAGTCATAGAATCATGGAATGGTTTACTGTGTTAAAAGAAAACTCCTGAGTTTTGGAGTATTTGCCCTGCTAGCACAGGAATCAGGCCAGGGTGGGACTGGGGGAAGCTGCCCTGCCACAAGGGGATGAGTTGTTCACTCCAACTCCACTGTGCAATGTTTCTTACAGGTTGGCTGGGTCCTGCTCTTACTGGTGTGGATGCCAATTCCTGTGTGTCAGCAGAAATCTCTTATCTGCAGAGGAGGAAGAAAAGAGCAGGTGCAGCCCTTGTAGGTAAGTGAAAACTTATTTCTCTTCTGTAAAAGGTAAAGGATGGGAAGCTTCAAGGCTGAAAGCACATTAAAGGAAAAGTGGAACTCAAGAACTGATACAGAAAGTGATTTGGGAAACCTGAATTACTGCAAAGGCCACTGTCCTCTGCTCTGGCTGAAATACTGTTTTTGGGGGGCTGAAATTGTGTATTTTCAGCAGGTCTGGGTAGCAGTTTGGTCAGGAAATGAAGGTGGCAGTGTCTGTGTGAAATTTCAGATGACAATAATTGGTGGCTGTTGCCAGGCTAATGAGCAAAGGTTGGTGTTCTTGGAAAGGACAGAGGGTTCTGCTGTAGTGCCAGAGCATCACAGGATTTCAAACTGTGGCAGATGAATTGGTGGAGACAGTGTTGGTGTCCCTCAGAGTTGGTTGTTTTGAAACTTCTGGCTCCAGGTAGGTTGTGAGAGTTCTGTGAGGAAGGGAGAGACCTAGGTGACTTTCAAACTCAGTAATTTCAGAAGACCCTGAGGTTTGTCTGTGAAGGGAAGTTGTGTAAAGACAAGCAGTGAGGCTCTGGTTGCTCTGTGCTGATGGTGGAACTGACCTGAGTCTGCCAAGGAGAGCCAAGTATCTTTCCTCACCTTTTCCTTTTGTAGCCTATGGATAACATGCAGAAGAGCTCAAGAATTTGATATTTTGTGTGTAACAAAAGTTGGGATTTCTGCTTGGTGGTCCCTGTGCCAGCCTTGGAGCTTTTTGTGATGCTGTCAGGCAAATGGCACCTGAGCCCAGGGGGAAGGAAAACTGTGGTTGTAATGTGGGTGAGAACTGTCTGGAACCATCCTCTTGTGAGAACCCAGCCGTGTTCGAGCTGCACATTCATCTGCTTCTGTTAAAGAAACACACAGCTGTTCCTGACTGCATTTATTGTTTAATTCATTCATGCTGCTTGCTGGAAACACCATCGTTAAAGTCCTTCTGGGGCATAGTTTGCTTTAAAGAAAACTCTCCATGGAAAAGACTTCCCTTTAAATTTAGTACAAAAGAAAAGCCCAATGAGTTTTATTTATAGATCAGGGCATGAGAGATTTTCAGTTTTCAAGCCAGTGCTCTATCCCTGTATCCCTGTTTCTCCCATAAAAACATGTTTAGCATTTTTCTCATCCTACCAGAATAAAATTCTTTGAGATTTTTTTTTTTCTTGACAAATGCATCAGTGACAAAAATATTTGGTTTACCTAGTGAAGAACTTTGTGAGTTGTGATTATGTTCTTAGATGATGTGTCCTGGGTTTTGGTTATTCTTTAATAGTTCATCTCTTACTTCTGTGACTTTGGGACAGTTTATATGCCTCAGGTTGTCTGAATATGCTGCTCTTACTTGAGCCATTTTTTGACAATCCATTCAGTGCAGGTGGCTCTGGGGAGCAGCTCAGGTTGAGCTCTGGGTGGGAGCCCCAGGTAAGAGGCCATGAACTGCTGAGCCTTTGCCCAGCAAAGGGCACAGGGACCTGTGAGAGACACTGAGACACACCAGGAGCCAGTGGCTCAGGAGGAACAGCCAAGACTTGAACTGTGAGGGGACGAAAGTCCAGAGGGTCCTTTGTTCAGGGTCTCCCCTCAGAGACACCACCTTGGGCCATCTCTGTGTTACTGTGCTGTGAATAAATGGCTTTATGGAATGAGACATCTAAGACTGTACTAAACCTGGGGTCAAACCAGTGAGGAAACCTGGTCTGACTGTGAGTGGGGTGTGGGGGTGCCAAATGAGGCTCTTCTTGGCCCACTGGAGCTGATGCTGTGAGGGGTTTCAGTCCCAGCAGTGAAAGTCTCTGGTGGTGGGAGTGTGATTGCCAGAGCAGTTCCTGGATGGTCAGACAGGGAAGTTCCCTTAACATATTTAAATCATTGCATGGATGATCTCACTCCATTATTTTTCAAGAAACTCTCAGTTCACTCTATTAAACTTTATACTTCAGAGAAATGAAACTATTTCCCCATCTCATTTATACCAAAGGAGCAAAACTACAGCTGAATGGCAGTTGAGCAACCCATGATGTATCTGTTTCAGGGCATTGAGAGAATCTGGAGTGAAAACATGAGAGGTCTGGAGGTATCTCTCAGCAAACAGTGCTGCTGTGCTGTTATTGCTGAGTGCTGAGAGTCACCCAGGGTTTTCTGCAGCTGGTGGCAGTGTGTGTGCACAGGTTCTGTGTCTGAGAACACCCTGGGTGACCCCAGACAGAGCTGTGTGACCACAGGACTGAGCCAGACCATCCACATCACTTCTGGCTTTGGGTGGGTGTGAGGTGCCTGCCTGAGCCCTTTGCTCTTTGCTGGTGTTTGATGGCAAATTCAAAGGTGGCTTGTTCCCAAACCAGGAGGTCTTTCCAGTCATCCTGCATAGCTTTGTTATTGTGCCAAGGATATAAGTAACCTCCTTATACCTGTAATATATTTTGCTCCTATATTCTTTCACCAGTAAGCCTGGAAGCTGCTCTTCCAGCAGTAAGTGGGCAACTTGAGCACAGTTAATGAATGAAACACCATTCTAAGGGGAAGGCCTGAAAAAACAAGATGTCCCTTCCTGTCAAACGGGTTCAAGTTTGCAGCTTGCCATGCTGCTTTTATATAAAACACTTCATCTTTTATTGGAAACTTTTTTTATTTCTTTTTATTAGCACAGAATCACAGAATGGTTTGGGTTGGGAGGGACCTTAAAGCTCATCTCATTCCAACCCCTCCTTCCAGTAGGCCAGGTTGCTCAGAGCCCCATCCAACCTGGCACTGAACACTTCCATGGACGGGGCATCCACAGCTTCTCTGGGTAACCTGTGCCAGTGTTATTCAGCAAGCCTTTTGATCGACCCAGTTATCAAAGTAATATTTTATTTTTAAGGCCATACCAATTGCAAAAGCCTTTTTCTCACACAGGATGTAAATCAGTGCTTTCACTTTTTGACAGGGAACAGTGAGTGTGTCTGATGCTTTCCAAACTTTGCCATTCCTTCCCCCAAGGTTCTGCTCTTTCCTCTGTTTTAGCACAAGTCTTCACAGGAATAAACCCAATGGAACATGAGTCACTGTAGGAACAAGCACATGGGCGAGGTGGGCTCCTGGCTTATAAATGGTACAATTGTAGATACAGAAGTGCAAAGACTGCACTGGTTGGAAAGCTGGCTGGAAAATAGCAGTCATGAGGTAGACAGACATTTATATTCATAGAAACCATTGACTATTTTGTATATATTTGCATCTCATTTTCTAAGCATGTTTTTGGAGCTTGGTTTTTAACTATTCATTCATTAGCTTATCGTGAGCTGCACCTCACTATTTTCAATAAAAAACCTGTGGCACTCCTCTGGGGCTGCTTCAAGCTCTCATGTAGCCAATATGTGGGCTAAAAAGCCACCAGTAAGGTTGAGAAGCCTGATGACCTTGTTTCCAGATGCTTCATATGCCCTTTGTGTATTAATAGAAGTTATGGGAGGGTCTGTGTGAAACTTGGGGCTTCAGAATGTGAAGAGCAAAATTCTGACAGTGTGTCAGTGTCTGTGTCCTTGCTGCTCCCATCACTGTGTTCTGAGGTTTCAACCCAAACCTCCTAAAGGAACAAGCAGTTTGTTCTTCCACCTGTAAAATAAAGCACAGTGAGTGTGCATATGACTGGAGGAAGGTTTCTCTCTCTATTGGAAATGCTGCTCATTCCTCCGAGGTGAACAGCATCTCTCTGCAGCGTGAGAATGGAGCTGGTGAGGAAATTTTTCAGTGGCTTCAAGAGTTTTCATCTCCTCCATGGAAATGAAACCAAAACCTTGCACTGGTTTAATACTAAAATTGTGGGGAAAGGAGAAACCAGAATTAGCAGCAGGATAAACAAGCAGAACACAGGAGTCCCTGCCATGTGGAAAAGACTTTGTGTCTGCTTGTGCCCTGAGCTGTTCTGTCCTGCACTGGATTGTGTTGTCATCTGTGTGAGTCTTTTTGGCTGAACAATTCCTTGTAACTGATGTGATATTGGGGGAAATACCTTTGGTAAAACATTAATTTTCAGTGATAAAAAGCATTTTTTTAAAAGAATCCCTAATTCTAACCCATCTAATCACCTCATTCTAACCCATCACACCATTAAGAGGTGTGATGTGGGACAGAAGTACATGAAGTGGGGGGACACGGGGTGATCCAAATGCATGCCTGCTGTAATTCTCTTCAGTTTGGCGAGTTTTACACAAGGAATGAGGTTGACTCATTCTTCCTGGATGCAATCCACCTCTCATGGAAATCGATGGAATTCTTTCTGTTGCGTTTTAACACATGTTCTTGCAGTTACTTTCTCCAGTAAGTCCTCATTAATTTGTAAATCTACATGAACTCTTGGTTCCCTGTGGTTAAAAATATTATTTTTTTGGTAGCGATGGCCCAGTCACTTGGAGGGTGCTGTAAATACTTTCCCATCTCTGGTTATGATCTGCGGAGCCGAGGACAGGAGCTCTTTGTGCTCTGGGCACTTACACGATTTCATTGATTCCGCCCTTGAGGGCAGCGGGGAGAGCCGGGGTCCTGCTGGGGGGTGTCCCCAGCAAAGGGGGTACCCCCGTGGGGCATCCCGGGGTCCCGGGCTGTGTCCCCCTCCCCTCGCCCAGGCAGTGCTGCCGCAGCCCGGGGAGCGCGTCCCTCCCGCTGCCCGGAGCGCTCCCCGCTCTCCCGGGAGCGAGGGATGACGGCGACATCACCTCACACCCCATCAGGTTTTTTGCCTTCCCCCCCGGCCCGTGAGTTATGCTCTGAACTGCCTTTTTAAAGATTCTTTTTTTTTTTTCTTTTTAAAGCTGCTTTGTATTAAATGAATAAAATATGTTCGTGTCCCGTCGGGTCCCTGTTCGCTTCCATTCCGCTCCTTTATAAAAAGGAGTTAATCAGAAATGAGTTGCCACTGGCTTTTTGCAGTTTATCGCATTCCCAAAAGGACTTTTACGTCCTCAGCCCATTGGATCATCTTCTTTTAATCCTAAAAAGAAAACTGTGGGGGCATGTGTGTTTGAAGGCAGAGATCCTGTCGCCTTGTAAACAGCTTTTGCAAACCCAGTAAGAATTGAGGTTTGCATTTACTTTATGCTCGCAGAGATCGTTCTGGTATCAAAATCTCACCGTTTTAATTCGTTCTGTTGTAGAAGGTAACAGCATCTATCCAGCACCGAGAATGTTTTCAGGTGTATTTGGAGCAGATAAATATTTCCTATTTTAGAACTCTGTTAGTGTTTAAAGAAAAAAGGCGTATTCAGAGAACGGTTTGATTCTTTTCCCGTTTGTTGGAAAAAAGTGTTCTTAATTATGACTTGCAGAGTGGGGGAGATGCTTGGAAAGCTCTTCCAGAAAAGCAATTCTAAACAATAAAAAAAAAAGGAGAAAAAAATGCTCTATGATGTTTTATTTTAATAATCCTTTGCAGGCATGTGAGCCGTGCGCTGAGGGGGGAAAAAATAAAGAAGTTTCAGGAAAAAGGCACGAACAATACCGCCTTTAAACCCAAATCTGCAAACTTCTGAGAATATGCCCTCGTATTGAATACACCGGATTTCTCTCCCTAGCGAAGGGGAAGGTTTTGTTCGTTTGGACAGTCTTTGAATACTGTTCTAAAACTTCTTTCAAGTGGGAACTGAAGAGAGAAATGTTAAGTTCTGTGAGGAGACAATAAGTTAGCATCTTTGAGCGGGGTCTCTTGCATGCAAATCAGGCTTTTGGCAATTTGGGGAAGTTTAATTGGAAGGTGGAAGCGTGTAAAGATAAGGAAACGGAATCGGTAAGAGCAGCCCCGCTGCTCCCTGTGGGTCCGGGGGGAGGCCGGGCCGTCGCTCTTCACCTTGCCCGGGGCCCCGGGGCAGCCCCCGGTCCGCCCCGTCGGGCCCTGCCGGGGGCTCTCACCCCTCTCCCCCCGCTCTCAGCGGCAGCTCTCGAAGGTGTCTCGTAAATAAATCCCTCGGTTTAAAGTTTCTATAATTTTCACCTAATGAATTTTTTTCGACCCTCTTCCCCCGCCCCCGGGACATTGTGGCAGGCCAGCCCTGGACGGCGCGTTCGTGGCTCTTGGCTGCGCGCAGCCCTTCCTTGGGATTAGTGGTCGGACTCCTCATTTCCCATCGCCATAAAAGGTCTTGAACTCAATTAATAGCTAATAATTATCCAGGCAGCTCCGCCCCAGCCGTCTTTAGCGGGGGAAGTGCAAGCAAAGCCGGCTCGTAACCCCGGGGGGCTCCGCACCCCCGGCCCCGCACCCCGGGGAAGGCGGAGGAGAAGCGGGACCGCCTCGGGTGTCCCTCCCACCCCCGTCGGGTCAGGGCAGCCATCGCGCTGTGCTCTGGGGACTGATCCCCCACATCCCCTACACCCACAGGCGGTGGGGGGAGCGGGGAGAGAGGGGGCATCCCCCAGGGGTTCCTCCGGGGCTCCGGGCCGGGTTCCTGTTGGGGCTCCCCAGGGGAGGAGGGTCACCCCCAGCACGGGTGGTGGCCGCGGGGAGGGCTCCGATCTCCCCGATCTTTGGCAGGACAGCAACTGGCAATTTGGGGGGGCTGCGGTTCGCTCACGCCCCTTCCATTCTCCCCCATAATTAGTAAAGCCAGTCGGTTCCTGGTCGGAGCCCGGTGCGGGGCCGGGTGCGGGGCCGGGTGCGGGCCTGGCTCGGGGCTGGCTGGGGAGGAGCGGGGGGTCCCCCCGGCCAAGGGAGCCCCAATGCCATTGCTGTGGGAGGGTTAATGCGCCCCAGCCCCGCTGGGTGCTGCAGCCCGCTGGAAGCTCTAAACTGGGGGAGTTCTGTTAATTCAGAAGGAAAAGGCGAATACAGATCGTTTTAGTGCCTTCAGTATACGGCATTTCTGTTGAAAAATGCCTGATCGACAATTACTTCCCAAATACCTGTTTCCCAGGGCTACCTCCCGCAGGGAGAGAACCTTCCCAAAAGCCTCGGGCGAAGTAGAACCCTCTGCCCTGAGAGATTGGGGGCTTGAGCTCTTTCCATGACAAAACTCTGCTGAATTACAGTGCCCATCGTTTCCATTTTGCTTTCATTTGGCAAGCGATCTCCGGGCAAAAATATTTTGATCAAACGTCTGAAAAAATTGCTATAACTCCTTAATTTTCCTTCATTCCCAGAGACCGTCATGATTAAAACTGCTGTGTTTACATCCCTGGAACTGTCTGTTCATGAGCTGCCGTTTTGGAGACAACACTGCTCGATCTCTGACGATTGTAATTATAATCCTGTTCAAGTTAGATATTCAAATGTAAATGGTGCTTTTCTTTTTTTTTTACTTCTTATTTTAGGACGTGCATTTTTACCTTCGCCGGGGCCAGCAAGGCGCAGCCTCGCGCGGTGGAGTGTAACGAATTCGAAAGAATTCTTAGAGCTGGACATGTTTTTTGAAAAATCTGAAATGGCAATTTACACGGTGTTTTTTCATGGCCAGAGGAGCCAGTGTGTTCTTCTAGAAATAAGAAAAAAAAAATTAGTCTCATAACCTCATTTTGATGCACAGACGGGTTTCAGTGCAGTGGAGTATCAGGGAAGTGAGGTACAGGGCAGTGACGTGCAGGCACAGGTTCTGCAGTGATATTAACCTTTCCCCCTTGTATTTCATCGCTAAGAGGACGAGTAAGAGTGACTTGATTTCTTTTTTTTTTTTTTTTCCCCTGCACTAAATGCAGCCATTTCTGTCTTTCTCAGTAGTGCTTGTTCCGGAGCTGCTAAAAGATTTTCGGGTAAAAAAAACTAATTTAAACCAATGAGTGTGTAAATAGGTCAATCAGGGAATGAGATGCTGGGGTCTGGCGGGTGGAGGATGTGACTCCAGCACTGAGCCTCGGGCACCCTTCACCTGCGTGTAGAGCAGGTCTGAGCCCGGGTATGGAGCGGCTCCAGGAGGCACCGGCACTGGGGGGGACCCCGGCCGGGTTTCTCCAGCTCCTCACCGCGGGGGGGGCTGCAGCCACGCTTGGAGGGTTTTATTTTTGTTATTTTCATGTTTTTCGCCTCGCCCCGCCAGCAGAGCCGCTGCTGGGAACGCAAACACACTGTCCCCGCTGGCGGCCCGGGGCGGGGGATGCTCGACGGGGGCTCCCCCCGGGGCTCCCGGCTGTCCTTAATCGCCCCCTTGCGCCGGCTCCACGCAGGGACCGGGGCTCGGGGCCGCGTCCCAAAGGTGCTGGCATTCCTGGGCGGTGGGGGATGAGAGGCTGTTCCGTGCCGTAGGTGCGCGGCAGCCCCTCGTCCCCCCGTGGGTGCGGTTCCCCCGCTTATTAGCGGCAGATTAGGACGGAAAATCCCTAGGGAAGCGTGTGACATTCTCACCGCCTGATCTGCGCGGGGCTCGCTGGCCCCGCGGAGCGCAGCCCCGTCCTGTGCCGCCGGGCTCTTGCGTAGTTAAAAATACTAATTCTTGGTTTAATCCCGCCGCAACCGCGCGCGGGAACAAGGAGTGATTTATGCGAAAATCCTTGGGAAGGGGTTACTCGGGGTGTGCGGCAGCTCCCGGACAAGCCGGACTGGCGCAACCATTCTAATCTTCTTTACTGCTTAGAAATACTTGTGCGAAACAGCTCGCAAAGCGCCTTTCCCTTCTCCCGTTCCCCCCGCTGCCGGTGGGTGCCCACCCGAGCCCGGCGCTCCCGGGAGGGCCACGCAGCACCGGCCCCGAAGGGAGCAGAGCCGGGCGGCTGCCACGCAGCGCTTCACCTGGAGCGTGTTTCCCAAGCTGGCCTTCTGAAGCACCTGGGAAACATATGGCTTGCGGTGGAGATGCCAGGGAACCCACCCGCAAACTCCCCCCGCCCCAGCGCTCCCTCCCCAGAGCTGCGAGGACCCCCCCCACGCTGCGGGGGCTGCGCGCTGAAATGTCCATTAGCGGGGCGAGGAGAGGGATGGAGGCGCAAAAGGGGGGCGAGGGCTGAGGGGATAAACTCTGAGCAGGCGAGTTTAGGTATTGCCCTCCTGCTTGTGCCCCCAGACCCGCCAGACATCCCCCCACCCCTGGGGCACTGCGGGTCCGTGTCCCCTGACACGCGTGTGGTGCAGAGGGACATGGCCGCTTCTTTCCTTGGAAGAGACAATTATTAAGGCTCCGTGGAAAATCGGCCACCTCTGGGGGAGTCGTTTTTCCCTTCAGCCGCCCCGGGGTGCCCCAGACTGGCCGTGGCCAGAGTTCCTCGGGGGGTGGCGGAGCACGCGTGTCCCCAGGCCGGGCAGGGCCCCTTGGCAGCCACTCGGCTTGACCCGGGAGAGCCGAGAAACTTCCTGGCTCTTCTCCCTCCCTCCACGCTAATTAACTTGCCATTCCCCGTGGGAGCGACACGCACTCAAACAGGTGCAGGCTGGAATAGCCGGTGGCCAACGCGGGATGCTCGCCCGACGGGACAGGGGGGCTTCGGGCATTCCGGGCTGCGAGGTGCTTCCTGCCCGGGCCGCACACCTCGCCCTAGGGGCTTGCTGAGCTTCAGAACCCCCTCTCCTCCCACGGAGGTCTTAGTGCCGAGCTGCAGCGAGGCACCCGTGGAGCCAGGAACAGCCCTCGGTGGGCGCAGGAGCGTGTCCCGGGGACACGCTGTCCCTGGGGCACCCCGGCCCTTGCCCTCGCCAGCCGTCCTGCAGCCTCTCGAGATGGTTTAGCTTAAAGCGAGCAGGGGAAACGGGGCCCGTTCCCGGGTGCTGAACCGCAATCACCCGCCTGTGCCTGGTGCGGGACAGACCCCACTCGTGTTGGGGATGGCAGCGTGTCCTCTCCCACGCTCCTCGCAGCCCGCCGCCGGGACACCCCGGCACGGGCCCTTCAGATTTCGTTCTCTTATTTTCCGCCCCCGTCTCTCCCCCCACATTTTTATTTTTGGGCTTTTTTCCCCGTGTTTTTCCCCTTTCCCGGCCCGACAGAGCGACGCGCAGCCCGGCCCCGCTCCGTGCCCGTCGGTGGGTGCGGGGGTCCCGCTCCAGCCCGGCCACCGCCGCCTCGACCCCGCAGGAGCGGTCGTGGAAAGACCCGCCGTGCCGCTTCTCGGTGGCTTCGTTGGCAGAAGCATCACCAAAACCGTGGTAGAACCCCCACTCCCTCCACGTGCACCCCCGAGAGCGTTTTGCGTGTCCCTAAATATCTGCGAGCGGGTCCGCTGAGGCTTGGCTATTTACCGCAGGAGCTGATTCCTGCGGGAATCGGAATGCTGGGGATGCAGGAGGTTTTGGCAAGAAAACAAAAGCCGCGGTTGTGCCGGGCTTGGGTTGGGGGGGCACGGCCACGGTCCCAACCCGGTGCCCCGGGCCACCCTGCCCGGTCCCAACCCGGTGCCCCGGGCCCTCCGTGCCCTTCTTCCCCCGGCTCCGGGAGGAGAACGCGGCCACCGGAGCATCCTCCCCTCGCCAGCCGCGGGTCTCCCTGCTTTATTCGGTCTTCTGCCAGAAGACCGCTGTAATAACAGCGAGAAATAACCCGGGACGGCGTTTTCAAAGTGAAATCCGTCCGTCCCAGGAGCAGCTCGGTGGGGGACGCGGGGACAGCGAGTGCCCAGGATGGCTGGAAGAAATATTTCAATGGGTTGGAAACATTCGAGCTCCTGTTTCACCGGTGAGGCTGGGAAGAGCTTGTTTTTCCAACCTCGGGGTGCCCGCCGCACCGTGGAACGGAATTCACAGGCACCGCTTCGGCATTTTAGGCGACACGTGGCTACGAGTTCCCTTCAGACGGATTTATTTTATTTGTCCTCCTGCTCCCCCACCCTTCCCTCGAACGCGGCTCCTCGGTAGCATCTGAAAGGCCCCTGCTTCTATTTGCAATTAAAGAGTTTATTGAGGAGGGGAAAACCGGTAATTAGCAGGAATATTCCCCCCTCCCCAGTTCCACCTGCAGGGCAGGAGTGCAGCTGGCGGAATGGCTTCCAGCAGGGACCTGACGCACCCACACAAGTTTTGCTTTGTTTCTGCGGTGCCCTTCGGTGCCAGGGCTCCCGGCTCTCCCCGGGATGGGTCCGCACCTCCAGCGCCGAGCGCCGCTCTCCCCTCACCCCATTATTTTATGGAATGTTTAGGAAGGCGCGCGTTTCTCCCTCTCTCCATATTAATCTCATTAAATCCTACCTTTCAACCTTCTTCCGTGACCATCTGACCTGGCCACTTGAATTAAAATAGTGCTTTCTCCGCAGTCAAAGCCAGCACATCAATCACCGGCTATTTACACTTCGCCCCTCTCTTCAAAGCGGCTCTGCCCAGGCGCTCGCTACCTCGGCTCCCGGGGGCTGGGCAGGTCCTGCGGGGCTCCCCGGCGCTCCGGGGGTGTCTGTGCTTCCTCTCCCCCCTTTTCTCGGGTGTCTCCCGGCTTCCCCCGTCCCTGGGGAGCGCTGCCCCGGCGCGCTGCCTCCCACCTGGACGGCAGAGGAGAGCGGCCGCCCTCCCTTCCCGTGCCCTCCCGACGGGGTGCGGGGCCCGGGTCAAAACACCCGCAAACGCGGACAAACTCGACCCGGGGAGAAGGAGCGAAACTGCCGAGCGCCGAGAAATTCTGGTAGAAACACGAGAAATACCGACAAAACACAACAGCGCAAATTCAGTGATTTTAAAAGTTATTATTCTTAAAGTTATGCAAACCGCCCCCCTCCCCCTGAGCCCAAGGGGGCGAGAAAGGAGGAAAAGGGTGAAAAAAAAAAAGAGGATGAAAATAAAGACAGACGCTGGTAGAAAAGTTAGGTAAATAAATATTTTTCAGACTAAAAACTAAAGCATGTCTAAACTAGGTACGATTACAAGATGACATCTGTTAACAAACTCTCTTCAGCATCGCTATTTAGTAGTAGTAATAATAGTAGTAATAAGAAGAATGTAATTATAATCACCTCTTTATAGGATGGCACCTTGATCCTTAAATATTGTCCAGTGTGTAAGGTCAGTGTGCGGAGGGTTAGGAGCGGAGAGGGCTGATTTTTCTTAAAGGGGCAGATCAGAGGAAGGCTGTGATGGTGCTGGGAGAGAGGAGGGGGCAGAGATAAGTGGTCTGAGGAAGAGGATAGGACAAAAAAAAAAAAAAAAAAATAGGGGCAAAAAAAAAAAAAAGAAAAGCCCAAACCAGGCTGATGATGATGAATACATTGGAAAGTTTTTTTGGCCCTGGTGAGGGTGTCAGATTGAATGCTCTGTGCGCATGTGCGAAGGTGTCCAAACTGACAATGCTGGGGAGATGAAGATAGTGTGTAGCTGCTTCTGGGCTCAAGGAGGAGGAGAGGAATCCACACGCCGACACCATGAGATCCAAGGCGAGGGCGAGAAAACTGCCCAAAAGGAGGTCCTTTCTCTCCCTTCTTCCGCGTGCCGGCGGCGGGGCCGGGGGCGCGGAGCGGGGCCGGGGGCTGCGGGGGCGCAGAGAGCCCCTCTCGCCCTCCCCGCAGCCCCGCAGCCCGCCCGCCCGTGGGCGCGGGTCCCCCCGCGCCGCTCCGCGCTGCCCCGCGCTGCCCCGCGCTGTCCCGCGCTGCGGCGGGCGGCGCGGGGCCGGGGGAGAAAAGCGAAAGTTAGCTGGAAGTTGACGAAAGGGGATAGCAACTTTTTTTTTTTTTTTTTTTTTTTTTTTTTTTTTTTTTTTTTTGTTAA
>JAWWEE010000052.1:4354507-4393738 GCA_035221455.1 Xenops minutus | reverse complement strand
CCAGGGATCCAGGGGCAGCCACAGCTTCTCTGCCCAACCTGTGCCAGGGCCTGCCCACCCTCACAGGGAAGAATTTCATCCCAATATCCCATCTAACCCTGTCCTCTGGCAGTTTGAAGCCATTCCCTCTTGTCCTGTCACTCCAGTTCCTGATGAACAGTCCCTCTCTGGCTCCCCTGTAGCCTCTTCAGACACTGAAAGGTGCTGTGAGGTCCCCACACAACTTTTTCCTCTCCATGCTGAACAGGTCCAACGTTCTCAGCCTGAGAAAGTTGATTCAGTTAGTTTTGGATTTGTTTTTCAGTGTGTGAATGCAATAACTCCTCCCTGGTACTTGCAGTATTGGACTCCTTATTAATAAATATCTTTCTGGGCAGAAATCCAAGGTTGAAGGTCTAGGGTACAATAAAGGCTACAAAAGGCCACCTTATCACCACTATATTGCTTTAAGGGTGTTTAAGTCCCCTCCAGAATCTTCTCCCAGTCTTCCTGGCACAAGAACAGCCACCTTGGTAAAGACAGAGAGAAAAAGCCCTAAAATCTCTCTTTGTGCCACTATCCCCCTGAAGAAAAAGCTTAACATCTGATTTAAGTTTACTGAAATAACAACAGATGTTTATCTTGTATTGTATGGCACATGGCACTACATCTCATAAACCCCCTCCTGGAGCTTAAAGCGGAGTTTCTGCTCCCTCATTTGGACACTTGCAGGCTTTGTGCTCTTTTTTAAATGTTTTCATTTCTCTGGAGCTTAATCTGCTACCAAAGTATTTATAAGTATCACGTTATAAACCGTGAAACGAGGAATAGCAAAGGAGATTTTCAATACTTCCTTCCCCTAAGCACAGGACTGAGCAGCTACTTACCTGCAGCCCCAAAGAATGAAAAAATTGTGCAAACTTGGTACAGTCTTTCATTAAGAAGAATCCGCTCAGGGTGTGGGACCAGGGAGAGATCAATAGGGGAAAAAATCAGGCCTTGGGAAAGCCAGAACTAGGGAGGAAAAATATAGGAAAATTTAATTTTTCTGAGACACATAAAAAATGAAGCATTTTCACTCCTAAAATCAACATGTATTTTAATGTGAAAATAGTGAATGCCCATAGTTGGTGTATTTTTTATATATATTTATACACCCAGACATTTATTTCCATTCATCGCAACTGTAGAAAACTCTGCTGCATGACAGAAATGGCAACTTTCTTCCAGCACTGATCTGTGTCTGTTTGTGAACAAAAAGAAATGAAAAAACCAAACAAATACAGAAAAAATTTCTTTCAGGAAGAATTTCTTCCTGGAAAGGATGGTCAGGCCTTGGAAGGGGCTGCCCAGGTTGGTTTGGAGTGCCCATCCCTGGAGGTGCCCAAGGAATGTCTGGATGGGGCACTCAGAGCTCTGGGCTGGGGGACAAGGTGGGCATTGGGCACAGGGTGGGCTCCGTGGGCTGGGAGGGCTTTTCCAGCCTCAGGGATTCTGGAATTGTTGTTATATTAGAGGATGAATACTGGGTTGAACAGGGACACTGCTTGGGTCAGAAGGTAGTTGGGCTGCTGGTATTTCGTGGGATAAAATAAGTAGTTGAGATGGACAAGAGGCATCGAAGGGACAGTCCGTGTCTTGTGAAGAAGGGAAACAGGAGAGTCCTGATGCTGCCCAGCCACACCACTGTCTTCAGTTGAGACTGATTTTTTTATATTTTCTAGATATTTCTGAGCTCCACTGATCCATGACTGTTGTGGCTTCTCTTTCAGCATTCCCTCTGCCGCATGGTTTATTTTATGTTTGAACAAACGCAGCCCTCCTTTGTTTCCTCCGCTGAATTCTTTATTTATTATTTCCTAAAATGATTTGATTTTCCCCCTCCTTCCAAACACATATGATTGCAATAAGCTGATACAAAATAGGACCAAGAAACAAAAGGCTGAACATGCTGATAATGTACATTTGGTTTGTATTTATCGTTTTAAGATGTGTTTTAATTGGTTCACTACCAACATCCTGTAACATTCAGTCAGACAGAAGAGAAACCTGTTTCATTTTAAAGTCAGTTAATTTCTTCCCTCTTTCAGCTGAGAGCAGCGGGTAAGGCCCTACTGTAGTATCTTCAAATTTAATTTCATTCAAACATTTTCAAAAAGAGGATTACAATTCATCTTGGTTTGTGATTCTCCCTGGGTTTCATTGTGAAATGGGTTTTTAAAAGGACAACGACAAAAACATGTTTTGATGCTTTGGAACATAAACCTTCATGCATAATTTCTGATGAAAAATATGCAGCTATAAACCTGGAAATAAACAGTTTTCTTGTTATTCCGGAAGCTTAATCTGTTTAGTTTAATGAGGAGAAAGTGAAAAGCTGACAGAAATGTCACCTTAAAGCACTTACCTACAGCAGAATTTGAGTCAATAGGCTGAAGGTGTGACAACACTCAGTTTAATACAAACCTTTATTAAAAAAAAAATGCAAAAAAATAAGAAAAAAGTAGGAATCAAGGAAAAAAGGATTGGAAGGGTGACCTGAAAAATAAGCTCATACATCCCCCTGGACACCAGGAGGGTAAAACTCACCGTGCTGGGTCTGCCAGGTAATGGTAGAGGGTGTTCCTCAAAACCCCCAGCACTGCAGTTCCACAATTCAGTTCAGACAATTCACCTGGGACCTGAAGTCTCTTGCTGAGAACTCAACTGCTGAGGTTTGGTGCCTCCTAAAAGGTCTGTGTGCACCAAACAGGAATTGATTTGAGGAAGTCTCGTTGTACAGGAGGTCAGCCTGGAAAACCACAGCACGGTCCCTTCTGACCTTGCCCTTTAGGAGGACACTGTCATTGTTACCTTGGACTTCAACCTATAATTTGGAATTGGCAGCTTTCACACATATTTTATATTTTAGAGAGTTAAAAGTGTTCTTTTTGCTCCTACTAAAATCAGAGTTAAATAAAATAGAGGCCAGTTGCAGGTATTTCTATCTTCCACCTCATTGCAACACATTTTATGAAAACCCTTGACTTTGTTTTGCCTGTGATTGTTTCAAAAGCTGTGTTTAAACACAAGTTTAGTCACCTGGCACCCCTGTTCTCCTGGAATTTGCAGGGGATTTGAATGGGCACTGATGACTATGTTGAGGTCACCATGAGGATGATGAGGGTCCTTTCTTTGCTGGTTTTGCCCCCAACAGCTTTCAGATGATTCCACAGGCAGAGCTGTCTCCTCTCAGGTAACTCTAGACCAGGGATGTCCAGACTCTCCCACAAACTCTCTCCTCCATGGGAAAAGGTGTCCCCACTGGTGTCTCCTGTGTGATAAGGGATTTCTGCTGCTGTGGTGAAACTGTGTCATGTGGCCAGTCCAAATCAAGAAGTGCATTAACAGAAGTGGTGAAGTGGTGGCATTACCTGGAAGTTTTCCTTGCTTGGTGTCACCCACAGGAGCTGCCAGAGCCCAGAGTGGGGCAGGAGGAGCCCCAGGGTGATGGGGGTGCTCAGGGTGGGCTGTGAAAGGCTTTCCCCCCCAAACTGAGCAATTTCAAAGGTTTTAAATCTAAGGTCTTGAAAAGGAGTTTTCCTGTCTCTGAGGAGGGTGAGTAGTTGGACACTCATCAGGAAAACTTATGGAAACTTTAGTTTCAACAAACACTGCGGAGTTTGCCTTTTCCATTTGGCTCCTGGAAAGGTGGGGAGGGGGAAAGATGTAAAAGGCTTCAGTTTGTTTGTTGGCCAGTTTGGTCAAAAAGAGAGCTGGGAAGTGTCTTTTTCTATGGAAGTCCTTACTGGAAGCCTCTGTCCAGCTCTGCCAGCCTGTGGGAGCTGGGATGGGAGATCACAGCCTGGCTGGGTGTTTTTGCAGCATTTCTGTGATTTCACACAAGTGAGAGGTGCAAAAGCAGGGAATGAGTGGGATCCAAGCCACGGTTTGGAAGCCTCAGTTAGAAATGAAGGGCCAATATTGCACTTCTGTGGTATGGGGAGTTCCTCCAGGAAGGAGAGATCCCTCCGGCGCTGGACTCACAGAATAAATAACAGTATAAATAGCTGTGTGTGTGCTTTAAACCAAGTGCAGAATCATTTCTTTAGCTCAGCACAGTGGAAGTTTGCCAAGTCTGTGCTAATTATACTGTATCTTGTTTTTATCATATATGTTACAAACGATTTCTTATGCCAGAATGTCTGGACACGTCTCCCCAGTATCCCATTACCAGTTTAGGTTTCTGCCCATCCTTTCCCTTGTATTGATTTTTCCTGCAGTTTTCTGTGTTATGACCTGCTGCCATAGCAATGCTGCTCGGGCAAGTTCCCTAAAAGTGGGTGAGAAAGGGAAAAAAAAAAAGGTTGAAGTGCATCATGATGTAAACACACACTGTGGTGTGTGTGTGACTGTGCCCAACACACCGACTGTAGGGACCTGCAGGATGTGTTTTTCCTTCTGGAAATCACACAAGCTTTGCTGTCCATGGAAATCTTGCAAAGAGCAGCTGCAGAGCAAAGGAAAGAGCTTTCCTGTTGTAATATTCAGTGAAGAGGTAGATAAAGGCCAAGGGGGGTTTGGGTCAGGGCAATGCAGAACTTGGAGGGAGAAGAGCTGAAGCGATGGAAGATAAGAATAAAGAGGATGCAGAGTGTGATCAGATGCAAAAGGAGAATAAGGGGAAAAAGGTGGCAGGGACAAAAAGGGTCAAAAGGGCACAGAAAATAAGAAGTGGAGTGGAGGGGGTGTTTCTCTGCTGCAGTTTTCCATGAGAGTTTTTTAAGATAGTTATCAGTTTAAAACATTGGTGGGAAGAACCTCAGAAGGGATAAAATTTTATAATTCCAAGGACAACTTGATTTAGATTAGATTTCTTTTTTTTTTTTAGTGAAACTTTTCACCTTGAGCACTTCAAATAGAAAAGAGGTGCTGCTCATTGCAGAAGCAGATGGGGTTTGGTCACAAGAGCTTCCAGGCTGCTGCAGTGCTGTGTTGAGGTCAGGCATCTCTCCTGGTGATCCCTGATCTGGGAACCCTTCACCCACAGCAGTGAGGGGGAGCAAACAGCCAGAGGGGTTTGGGAAGGGCAGTGGATCTTCCCTGTGGCTCAGGCAGAATAATTTTGCTGTAACTACCCATCAGATGCTCTGTCATATCCAGTTGAGGGGAGAAGTCAGTCACCCAAAGATGACAAAGGGGTCCTTGCTCTTGAGGCCTGAGATGCTGATGAAACACTCTTTGAACTCTTTGAGGTTTCTTTGGTTTCTTTCTCTTTCTCCTTTTTTTTTTTTTTCCTTGTGGGTTTTTGCTTTCTTCTGAAGAACAAAAAAGTGACTTCTCATGCAGATCTGGCCTGTGCAGGACAAGGACTCTTTTGAACTATTTTACATACAGTCGCTATTCAAAAGAATCTTCTTGCAGCTTCCTGAGGAGCCTGACAATGTTCCATTTGGGTGATGACATGAGGAGAACAGGATTACAACTGGCTGAGGCACACTGGGGCATTCCTGAGGGAAAGGGGCAGGATTCTTCACTGTGTTCCTGGTCCAGTGGTGAAACAGAACAGAATTCTGAAATTCTCATCAATTTTATTCATCTGAGCATATGTAATAGAATTATTCTTTCTTAATATTAGTGATTGTTATGCTTTCTATCATGGCATGTGCAATTCCTGCTGAGCCTGAGGCCACTGATGCCAAGAGTCATGTCCAGGGTGGGAAAGATCCCAAACTAAAGCTGGTCAAAAAACCTCTGGCACATTTTCTACGTAAACATCTCAAATGTATAGTTTCCTTAGCAAAGATATTAAGTCAGCTCCTATTTAAACAAATCCTATTTTTAATTCTGTAGATAAATAAAAATAAAACATAGTGGTATTTGTTTCCCAGGGGACTTGAACATCTGGGTGGTTGTTCTTTGCCAGTTCTCCCCTGAAAAAGTTTGTGTCCAGAAGGAACACAAAACTTCTTTAGCTCAGATAGCTCTGGGTGGGGGGAAGCTCTGTGGGAAGCTGAGGAAAAGCTGAAAGAACAGTGACAGTGAATATGGTGCAACTAAACTGCAAGTGAATCCAGGGATGGGAGTGCTGGAAGTGAACATGCTGTGCTTCCTTTTCTTTGTTTTTTTCTTTTTTATCATATGGGGAAGCAGCACCTGCTGAGGAAAAACCTGCAGCACTTCTTGTCAGGGCTATGTAGGATCTACATTAATGAGACCAGCCCAATTAACTGATGGGTTTAGGGGGCGAGGTGGCCCCGACAGGGAAACTTCAGGAAGTTTTCCCATGGATTTACAAGCAGAGGGAGCAAGCACAGGGCCATGGCTGGGAAATCCAATCCTGGCAGTGCAGAGGGTGCTGGTGCCAGCTGGTCACCGGGGCTGCACTTCACCCTCTGCACACGGGAGTCGTGTTCAGCAGGTCAGGACATGGTTGGCAAAGGCTTGGGTTGATAAGAAGTTGCCTAAATTAGGCTAATGATGGGCTCTCCTGGGTAATGCAGGGGAGAAAGAGTTCAAAGCCTGGTATTTCTGTGCACAAAGTCCAAATACCTGCCAAGTCTCTTTGATGAAGTGTCTTTGTCAGAACGATTAAATGAAGGTTAAAAAGGCCAGACCTTTTCTCAACATATTTGACTTGCTCTTTCTTTCCTCTCTTCAAGGTGTCTTCATGTTACATTTATTTGCTTCATGAATTCTTTATTACACTAATCAGTCCTGATGTACAAACTCATTAGAAAATGAGCTGGAAATGTAAGATCTGTCAAATTTCAGAGACTTCTGACATCGTTAGACTCAAGGGCCTTTTCGCAGAGAAAAGAGAGAAGGGAAAGAAGCTAATGAGGAAATGTCAGATAATGTAGAAGTCAATCCATTTGGGGATGAAGTTTTACAAAGTTCAGAGAGAAAAGTTGTAGCATTGCCAGGGTAAACAACTAATTTTCTTTTTTTCAATGTAAATTTTGGCCCAGAGGATTTTTTTCCTTACTGTGGTGTTACTGCACATTTATGGTTTGGTTTTATAATTGACATTTTAAAGCAGTTTATCATATTGGTTTTTTAATGATGGCACAAAAATGAAGGGAAATAATTATCTGAAAGATTTCTAATTATATGAATTATCAATTTGCATTTTGAGTCTTGTGCCAGTCTCAGCTGAAATCACTGTCCCAACAGGCAAAGGGCTGTGTTGATGCTCAGTGAAATGAGTGCTGCTGTAAATCAGACTTTGGTCTGCTTTGAAAGACCTTGGATGTGTGAGATTTGTGAAACCAGGAGGTCAAAAATCCTCTCATTAGCTCAACCCCAGAAGAAAAAGGTGAAAAAATGAACAGTGGTGGAGAGAGAAGTTGCTTGGCTGTGGTCACACCCTGGGCTGTGGCTCAGAGAAGGTGGAAGTCTCAGCACCTTGGTCACTAAATCTCCCTCCTCCCCTTGTCCAGTACCTGCTCAGGGAAGTGCAAATGTAAGAAAAGTGAGGAAAAGTGGCCAATTAGTACCAGAGAACAGTCTCATGGCTGTGGAGATCAGCTGCAGCCTTTATTCACCTGTGGCTGCAGATGCACTGGGACATCAAATATTTGATTTATTTAATTTTTATTTAATGTCAGCTCAGGAGACTGTTGGAAAAATTTAGACATAGAAAAATAGAATGGTTTGGGTAGGAAGGGACCTTAAGCATTGTGCTGTCAGAGCAGTGAGGGGAGGCTCAGCTTGCTGAGCACAGCAGTGGTATCACCGCTGGAGAATGTCTTTAGCCCTTGCATTAAATCACATGGCCACACGGAGTTCAGAGGAGGCAACTCATCTGTTCATAAAAACTTGGGAGAAACCTTTGTCCAGAGCTTCTTTCTTCCTTCTTTCCTTGGTAAAGAGCCAGGTGACAACTCAAATGTAGAGGTCCAGAACTCTGCCTGCTTCTCAGGTGGCAGCTATAGGTGCCCAGCTGCTCATCCAGCCTGTGCATCCCTCAGGGATGTGCCCAGTCTGTGCATCCCTCAGGGATGTGCCCAGCCTGTGCATCCCTCAGGGCTGTGCCCACCCTGTGCATTGCTCAGGGATGTGCCCAGCCTGTGCATTGCTCAGGGATATGCCCAGTCTGTGCATCCCTCAGGGATGTGCCCAGCCTGTGCATCCCTCAGGGATGTGCCCAGCCTGTGCATCGCTCAGGGATGTGCCCAGCCTGTGCATCCCTTAGGGATGTGCCCAGCCTGTGCATCGCTCAGGGACGTTTGCTGCTCAGGCTGTGCTGCTCAGAGGGGCTGAACTGAGCATCCCTGCCCTCCACTTCCAACCACAGCACAGAGAACAGGAGCTGTGGCTGCTCAGCACCTCATAAAAACCAAACCCTGTGGCTTTTTGGGGGGAGTAAAGGAGAGAGACTGGGCTCAACAAATAAGATAAGTTTTCTGGCAAACTGTTCGGAGCAGTGAAAGCAAAACCCGAGGCATTTCCAACCCCATTAGAGGGGATTTCAGCCCTGGAGCTGGGCCTGCTCTGGAATCATTGGTCCCCAAGGGCCATCTCACCATATCCTGCAGACACGGTGCCAGGGGCAGCTGCCATGTGTGGCCACCCTTGTGGCACTTCAAGCACCTCCATCCCAGGCTTGGCCAGGGTTTGGGGCCACGGCTGCAGTGCTGGGAGGTGTGAGAGGGTAAGGCAAAGGTGAACCTGCAGGAGCCCTCCAAGGCAGAAGTGCTGCAGCCTGTGGGACAGAGAGTGATGATTCATTTGGAGGAGTTCTCTTAAAATCAGATTAGAGGGGGTAGGTCAGTGAAAGGGAAGGGGGTATGTTCTGCTTTGCAAATCAAACTCCATCAAAAAGGTGTCAAAGAACTGGCACTTCCTTCTTAGTTCTTCCCCCTCTTTTCTTCCCCTTTCTGGCTTATGTCTTGCTTTTTTTTACAGACAAAAAGCACATCTCAAATTCCTCCTCTTTGAGGCTGGTCAGGTAAAGCAGTTTCATTAGTCCCTCAGGAAAGACAAAGTCTTGGGTATTTTCTTTACCTGAGGATGTGGATCTGAATTTTGAGGAGCAGTGCAGGTTTCTCTGCCCCATCAGACCCATTCCCAGAAGATTCCCATCCCAGGGCAGCAGAACCTGAAGAGCACTGGATCAGGGTGGCTGCTGCTGACTTCGGGTAGGTGCTTCTATTTGCTTTACTGATGACTTTGATTCAAAAATCCCTTTATTCAGAAAAAAAAAAAAATTGTAAAAAAAATTTTGCACCTGAGCCTTCTTGAATTCATCCTCAACTTTTCCCCAAATCTATCACATCACTGTGGGGCTATCAGCCACAGCTTTAAGATTCCTCACTGTTTCCTTTCATTTCTAGTGTTCTGATCAGTTCTGGTTTATTTGCCTCTCAGTGTATCTGCCTGGGGCCTGGAGCAGGAGGATATTAAAGGCTATTTCTCTTGCCAAATAAAACCCACTTCTCTGCAGGTATGAAATCTAAGCACACACCTAAACTGTTATTGTTGGCTTTGGTGTTTTACAGCCACTGGCAGCCCTTCACTTTGTCTTTAGTCTCCATGAGAACACCAACCTGTGACCCCCCCTTTGGCTTTTGGATCTGATCTGAGTGTGGGTGTCGTGCTTCCAGAGGCAACACCAATGTGGAGCCCATGGAGGTTCCCTTTGGTCATCCCTTTCCAAGGGATCTCTGTTCCGACTGAGCAGTTTCCAGACCCTTCAGCAGCTGTGCCATGTTACAGTGTCACACTCTGCTCCAGGGCAAGGATGGCTGCAGAAACAGGGAAGAAAGGAATACACAAAATATATCACAGAATAATTGGAAAGAATTGATGTTTTCTTCCACCAGAACCCAGTAATTTTTTTATGCTAGAAGGAAACTTTGAAATCAAACTTTTTGGACGATTCTCCTTGTAAAGGGCTGCAGAAGTTGCAGAACTGTGTGAGATCAGGAGTTTTCCTCCCCAGGGCCTGCTTAGCTCTTGTTGATCTACACTTAGGAACCTTCAGCACTGCTGATTCTCTGTCTTCATGTTAATTATTCCTCCTGGTTAGGTTGCTCTTCATTTATTTCTTTCTTGCCTGGCTTTTCTGCTCTTCCCCCATCCACTTGCTGCAGCTGGGACAGCCAGGGGTGGGAGGTGGATTAGATGCTGCACAATATTTGCACAAACTGATTATTTCTGTAAATAAGCATTTCACTATCAAACCAATTATGTTTATATAAAAAAAAAATCCTTTGATACTTCCTTTTATTTTGTCCTATCTGTTGTTACCAAAAGATACACAAACTGGATAGAAACAGTAGATGGGAGAAAAAATTCAATTCCACAGTCCAATGTACCTGGGCTGCCTTTCCCTCTCAGAAAGGGTCAGTGAGTTTTCACTCCTTGAGACGTCTTTGGCTGCTCTTTGAGTGAGTTCAAACAAGTTTCTGAAGCCATATATGGGGAAGTTTACATTTGTGCCAAGTGCGTGTTGATAAAGGGGAGACTTTGATCCCTCAGCCTGTCAGTTGTACCTCATGTGCTGGGTCAGGACAAAAGTCTAAGGATATTTCCCTCAACAAATGGATTCTGCTGCCTCTGAAGCATTGCACCTGTAACAATCAGGGGGAGCTGGCAGAATTGTGCTTGGAGGGATTCACCTGGGGAAAATCCTCTGGGGAAGAAGCGGTTGGTGACATCTAACTCTAACCAGGCTCACCTGGCTTGTCAAACAGCTGATAGTGGGAAACAATCCCTATTTATAGAGAGGTATTTAGAGGCAAACACATACACCTGTGTGAAAGGCATATAAATAGAACCCCTAACACTGCTTCCATTAGTTGTGTCGTTGCAGTGGCTGCAGCTTACACAGACAAGTTTTCCCCATATAAATTTAAGTGGATTATTAGAGGAAAAGGAGTAATTTTGTGAAGAGTTAGTGCTGCTGCCGAAATGCAGCAATTTTAAAGCAAAGGAGCTTCCTGAATACTCGTACTTTTATGTTGGCCTGACCTGGGGCTTGGGAAGTTACGGATGCTTGGAACAAAAACCCATTAGAAAAACAAGGTGAGCCTCTATGTATAATCACTGCTGTGTCACTGCGTGGCTTTGGGCAAAGACTGGTGAAGGGCACAGGGCTTTATACCTCTTGTTGAAGTGCTTTGTGCTGCTGAAGTCCAGGGCAGCAAAAAACTGCTACAGCAGTTCAGTATTAAATGTACCCTCTAATGTAAGCAGGAGATGCTGAGACTGTGTTTGGTTTTATTTAACACCTTTTTGTTTGCGCTCAGGGCAGATGTGGGTGGTTTGGACTGAGCTGCTCTTAGCTAGGCTGGCTTTGGGGATGCAGGGTTCAGACTTGGAAGGCAGGATTTCTGGCTCTGGCACTGCCCTGCGGGGTGACCTTTGTGTGGTCACTTCCCTTTGCTCTGCAATGGAGGGATTTGTTGGTTCTTTGGGGAAAGGACTCTCACTACAATTTGTTCCATGTCCACTGTCTGTTTGAGGTCTCTGGGAATTACTGTAGCACAAATAATCACCCCAGATGAGTGAAGGCAATGTCAGCTTGGTGTTTACCTGCTTATGGACAGTGCTCCCCTTGATCAGAAACCCAAACCCCAAATCCCTGTAAGCAGCACAAGATGTGTTTTTCCCTTCAGGGTTTGTATCCTGTCTGTGTCCCATGATGTTGGGGAGGCTGCAAAATGAATTTGAATTTTATAGTGTATTTCTTCTAAACTCAGATCTGTTCTACTCTCCTGCTGCCACCACAAAAATCCCTCCTAGTTTTCAGGAAGCCTGTACTGAATAATTTTCCTTCTACTTTCCCCACTTCCTCTAAATGCTGGGCCACACAAAGGTGCTGTAAAAATTATAAGCCACAGTTTGATGTCTCCAAGTTAAATGGAGCAACTCTGAGTTCACAGTGGTTGAGACAACACGGGACTTGGCTTGTGACGTTTGTTCTATTGCGGGCTCCCTATATGGTCTTTTATTTTAATATTTTTGTTCCTCTGGAGTTCTTTCCTCCTTGCATTCACCATTTAAAATAGAACTGAAAAACACTGGCAAAAATTAGTGCAGTTAGAGAGAATATGGCACAGAATATTTCCTTCTGCTGTTTGTTGCTTTTGGGGGGCTGTTTCAGTGCTGCAACCCCAGGGAGGGCAGGGTGACACTAGTGATGGCCCCCCATCCCTCTGTAAATGAGGAACACCTGAGCACTGATTAGTCCAGGTTAATTGAGTGAGTAGCCACCTTTCAGTGGACTGGGAGTGTTCTCCCAGGAGAAGGGGCTGTGCTTTCCCCTGGCCCCCCATATGCCAGGCTCCCTGTGGCCATGGTGGCCTTGGCTTGTTGTCTCTGGGATGACACACACAAGAATCAGGGCAGGAGTGACACTGCTTTTGGGTTTTGGCTCAGCTGCTCCCAAACCTCCCCACCAACAAAAGAGAAGGCAGCAATATTTTTCCCAGCTGAGTGAGTCGCCCAAGTGTGCAGTTGTAGGATCAGAGTGAGAGATGTGTGGTAGCCACAACAAAGCCTCCTGGGGCCACTCTGCTGGCCAGAGGGAGCAGCTCCGTGTTGGCACATCTGGCAGGAGCAACAGAGCTTGGGCTGGGCTGGCTGTGGCAATGCAGGACTTGGTGCTGTGGCTGTTCCTGCAGGAACTAAAGCTCAAGTGCCATGACCTGGTGAGACTGTGCCCCTTTACAGGATGGGAGTAGAAAACCTCTTGTCCTGCTAGAACTTATTTTCTTTGACTGTTGGAAGTTATTTCTAGTGGGTAGGTCCCAAAAGTGAAGAAAACTATTCCTCTTTCAAAAGTAAAGTTGTTATTTATGTTTTTTTTTTTCCTGTTTTAGAGCCATTGGGGTGCAGTGTTTCTGTTCCACTTACTGCTGTGTTTAGTGGTTCGGGTAGTGGACACCAAATTAGGGTCCTGATATCAAGTCATAGAATATCCTGAGCTGGAAGGGACCATTAAGACTGAATCGGCAGAGTTACTGTAATAAACACCCACTCAAAACAGTGTGACAGTACTTTGAGGCTAAATCTGTACCTCCACTCACTACCAAACTGAAGCATTGGTATCCACAGTGTTTTCTTTCAGGGAGAAAGACATAAAATCAGATTTTTTTTGCCACGAAGACTGACTTGTAGATGAGAGTAAAGACAATAGTAGGGATGAGAAACTTAGTGGTGGTGAATGATCAGAGACTTGTGGAATAGCTTGGGTTGGAAGAGACCTTAAAGATCATCCAGGTCTGTTCCCTGCCATGGGACACTTTCCACTAGACCAGGTTTAGCAGAGCTTTGTCCAACTTGGCCTTGGACTCTTCCAGGGATGGGGCAGCCACAGCTTTTCTGGGCAACCTGTGCCAGGGCCTGCCCACCCTCACAGGGAAGTAGTACATCACTTGATATGTATTTTATTTGTTAGGAAGAAATTATCTTCCTTGATCAAGTGGAGTAATCAATCCCCAACCCTTTGTGGGATGCAGATGTGGCTATAAATGCTCCACTGGAGGGTGTTTGGGGGACCTGCTGTGTTTTACAGGTGTTTTTGCTGTGCCAGCTCTGCGTGGTTGTCCTCTGCCATGCTGTGAGTTATCTTTTCTGGGCCAGTGCAGAACACCAGCTTTTTACCCCAAACCATGATCACAGTGGCTGATTTCAGACCAGGTTCAGAGTGTGTTTCAACTCCTCAAGTTTTGTAAAACACGCTTAAAATTAGGATTTCAGTCCACCAGTGGCAGGGGCTTTTTCTAAATAACCACAACAATGAAACCAATGAGGAGCCTCTGTTGGCTGAAATAAATCCACAGTGCCTTGCCCACGGCTCTCCCAGATGTGACAATGCCAATGTCCCTCTGCTGTGTCACCCTGCCCACTGCAGATAGCACTGGCATCTGCCTGTGCCCACTGCTCAGCCTCCAGCCTTGATCCCAGATGAGTTAAACTTTCCCCCCACCCTCCCCTTCCTTTCTCTTCTTCCCACCTCCCTCCCTCCCTCCCTGGTCCTTGACAGAGGCGCAAACACTCCTAAATGAGAGATAGTGGCTTCCATCCAATGGAGCCCCGGTTAATCACCGAACATCGTGGGAAAAGCACAAGATGAGGGCCGAGAAACAGCCCATTGTCTGGGCAAGATTAAAGCCCCAAAAGCCGTATTGTCTGCTGAGGGGATAAATCTTCCTGCTGTCACTCAAGCACTGAATTAAATTCCCCTTCATTTCTAAAGGGGCTTATCTGTGCTGAATAGGCTGTTGCGCCACAAGCGTAAGGGAACGTATTAAGTGAGCTCCTGTCTTGGGCACCTTCACAAATAGACGAAAAACAGGAGCAAATCTGGAAGGGGCGGGTGGGAGGGGGAAGAGCAGGAGTGCTTTGGGCCGGGGGGAAGAGAGGAGGGATGTTAATTGTTCTTGCAGGTCGTTAATGCTGATGGAGGTGGCAAATGAAATGGCTGTTCTGGTTGACTGTCCAGCTTCCTCCCATTGACACAAATCCGAGGATTAGCAATGGGCATCCTCCAGTGCCAGGGTGGTTTGGGCAAAGGGATGGCATTGCGTGGTGCAGGGAGTCCCAGAGTTGACAGTGCAGTCTTCATTGGAGTCCCCAAGGGAGGGACCAGCCTTTGGTGATGCCAAGGCTTGGGTTAGGTGTGCTGCCAGCACCCTCTGCCACCCAGGTGGTGTGTGGAGAGGGTTTTCCAAGAGTTTTATGAGATGTTGGCTCAGCTGCTGGAGCTGGTTCCCCCTCAGCAGCAGAGGGGCTGGGCTCTGGGGAGAGGAGGGGTGTCTGGAGCAATGCAGTGTCTCCAGGAGCAGCACCACAGGCAACACCAGCACTGCTGCCTCTCTAAAGGCTTCCTCTGGTGGCTGGCAATGGTCTGGCACTGCGAGGACATGGGACACACAGTCACAGCTCGTGTCACTGGGGTGTTCTCCTCCTCCTCCTCCTTCCTTCTGTTCACCCTCACAGTGTTCCAGCTGGCTCTGCTGTCCCACCTGGAGGTGCCTCTATGGGAATGAACGCTGTGCCATTATTTTGGTGGTCCAGAGAAGTGTTTTTGAAGTGCAGCAAACAGGGATCTGTGTGGCTGGTTGGTGGAGGAGGTATCAGGTAATGAGCCTGAGGTGTTTGGAAATAGGGCACTGCTGGGGATCTGCTCCTTGGGGGATCCCAAAGGCTGAAGGTTGGGTCCAGCTCCCTCTGCACTCCCAGTGGTGAACTGTCATTCTCCTCCAGTAATTTTATAACCTGGGAGTAGGGCAAACAAACTCTTTCTCATGTTAGCTGGTATTCCTTGGTGCCAAATTAGAGCAATTGCCCCAAACCAATCTTTAATATCTGTAAATCAGGGGTGATACTATTCTAACTATGTAGGTGAGACTGAATTCTTCCTCCTTGTTGATAGTGTTTCCTTTTTTCCTCTCTGATTGGAAGTTATTCTTTTTTATTAACTGTTAGTGTGCCTTTGGTGATGATTGTGCTTGTCTGCAATCTTTATTGATAGCCTTGTTGGTTTGTATTTCTGCAAAATACATGCATATGGAAAAAGCTCATTATTGCAATTAGAGGTTGGAGAGGACCAGGTTTTGAATGAAATCTGAGCATTCTACTGGCTGTGCATTTACAATGCAAATACCAAAGGACAGCAGCATTTATGTTTCTATTTACCACATAAAATATTAACTACATAGAACATTCTCCATACGGGGATCAGGCTTTGGAGTTGAACAAACAGATGATTATGTGTCCCCTTGGTGCTGGGGCGTTGGATTAGGGCTGGCTTGGTACGATTTGGGAAGTGCTAAACAGGATTTTCTGCATCCTGAGTGGAGTTTCCTCTTGTTGATAGGGTTTAATGCTCCCATGTGCAAATCTCTTACTGTGCAAATACCTCCAATCTCTCCTCTTAGCCACCCAAACCATTGCTCAAACAAGTGGGTTTACACCTGCTTACCAGATTAATTTAATTAGCCAAAAATGGAGTGAAAGAACTGGCTTGAGAACAATAGTTCCCAAAGAACACTTCTTTCTATTTCTTGTTGGTTCTGGTAATCTAGTGGAAGCTGGATTGAGATAATTTCCTGGCTTCTGGTTTGAATACACTAACTTGAGAAAATAAATGATCATAGTCATGTTTTTAGGGGTTTTTAATATTTGTGGTAATACAAAGTAAAGCTTTTATACTTCCTTCCTATGAAAGAGCTCATCTAGTCCTTTGCTATCTCAGGAAATACAGTTTATTTGCTGCCTCAAATGGTCAGGTTTTGTTCAAGGTTTTGTTCTCAGGTTTTGTTCAAGGAAAACCTAGAGTTGGTCTTGCACAAAACTTGTATTAATTCGTGAATGCAAAAAGGTTTGGGATGACATTCCTACAGCTGGAGTCAGTGTCATGGTGTAACTTTGTACCTGCTGTTCACTTGTGCAGTGTTGATCAATGCTGTCCAAGGGAATTGGAGCTTTGGGGCAGATCTGCCCCATCCCCTCAGAGTCCAGCCCTGCACTGGGTCTGTCAGAATCCCCCTGTTCCAAGCACTCTGAAATGGGTTTGAGCAGTAGTTACTAATTAAAACTTAACTTTGGTAACCTTAAATATTTATTTCAATTTCCTCCTCACTTTGAAGACTCTTATTTACAAATCAGACCTCTCATTTTAAGCAGAGTGCTTTGGAGCAAAAAAGGAGCCTTATAGTTGATGTCAAACTGTCTTTTCACACTGATCCTCCTTTACCATTTTAGATTTTAAAGGTACCAGACAGATTCCTGTTTTAGTAAATCCACATTTTCTATTAAATACAGTTATTTAGAGGTACACTGGATTGGACAATGTAAACCCACTGAATAACATACATTAATTTGGTTAGAAATCAGCTGGTATTTTCCTATTGAATTGAGATCACAGACTGCTCCATGCATTTTTCTTCATATTCCACAACCTTTTGGAAAAGGCACAAGCTTTAAGTAAAGCACCTTCAGAGTTCTACATAATGCTACTTTCAAAGTAATTTGTATTTAAAAAAATAATAATAACAAGCAAACAAACTTGTCAGCCCATAGGATGCTTCTGCCCTGCGGCTTAATGGCACAGGTCTTTATACATCCAAATCCAGCAGCTTTCAATAACAAAGGACGAAATTCATGAAACAAATTGCTTCTCTCGTCACAAGTCACACTCTCGTGTGCCAGGGGAAGGATGTGTTGATAACATTAAAATAGTTTGGTCTCCGATGAATTGTAAATTCCCACCGAGCCTCAGGCCTCGGCAGCGAGCTGTGAACAGCGTGGTGCTGGACACAGAATGCTCTCAGATTGGGGCATTCACCACTTCATTTCTATAATACTTTTAGGATAAGAGCTAAGGAACACCACGGGGAGATTTTGGTAGGCAGCCTTGAGGGGGGAAAAAAAAGAGCAAAATATGCAGAGGCGATTTAATGAACATCCAGGGCTCTTTAGGGCTGCTCTGGTGGAACTGTGATCTCTGACTGGCTTTCGGGGGCAGGGGAACAAAGGAGAAATGCTCCTGAATTCCCTTCCTGACAAAAGGGAGCACGTCTGCACCCTTTAAACAGGGAGCTGGTCCTCATCCAGGAGGAGCTGCACTGAGCAAGGTTCTGCAGGCTGTGATGCTCCAGCACAGCCTCTGCTCTGGGAGGAGATCTGAGGGTGGGAGGGAGAAGTTTGGGGCAGCTTGGGACTCTGGTGCTGATGGCATCGAAGGGACATGGAGGTGCCTGAGACCTTGAGAGTGCAGCTCTCAGCTCCTGTCCCTGGGCACTGGTAGCTATCAGAGTGTCCTTTGGTGCCAATTTTATCTGCTCAGGGGACTGTCCACCTACTCCCTGCAGCAGCGTGGGTGGCTGGCACATGCTGGTGCTGTCATGAAGGTGATGTCAGGAAGGCTGCTGGTTGCTTCTCACTCGAGCAAAGTGACCTCCTGTGCCAGTGCTGCAGAGCAGAGCTGTGATAATGCCCTGATGGACCCGTTCCCAGGATGTTTGTTTGCAGGATCCCACACTGAATGCTGAAGGAACCATGGATTTCACATGAATAGCAGAAAAATGCTGTAGTCCTGCTCTTTAATCTTCCCCAGTTACTGTTTTAATCAGAGCTTTGAATTATCCAGCTCAACTTGGACCCAAGTGACACAAGCAGGGGCTGGTGGCTTTCTGTGCCAGTTGGGGTGAACCCCTCCCTAATTCGAGCCTGTTTGAAGGGCAGGGTTGAGCCTGCCCTCCTCCACCAGAGCCCTGAGCCCTGCACAGGGATGCTGGGACTCCAGACCCCATGCAGGGGAGGGGGACCTGGCAGTGGGGAGCTCCTTGGGCAGGTCAGGACACTTTGGCAGGACCCAAAAGGGTTAACAAACAACCGGCCCGCATGGCTTTGTTCACTGGAAGTCTAATCAGATGGTAACCTACAGTCTATATCCAAGCAATCCTTTCCTTATGATAGTGATTAGTATTACACTGGGAATGAATAGACCAAGGAAGGATTCCTATGGTAACCTTCCAAATGCATTCCATGGGCAGGCTCTGCCTACTCACAATAATTACGTTCTTAACTCGTCTAACAAACGGCATGCTAATTAGCTGCTTAACCAGCCTCAGCTCATTATTACCAAGGTTGGGCAGGCTTGAGTAAAGTGACCCAGAGAGAACAAGCCCACTTAAAAAAATAATAGTAATAATAAGACATTTGTCAGATTGGCCATGAAGATGGACCTCCTCCACGGTGACAGGGCTGCCTTTGTGCGGGGACTGGCCTTTTGGCAAACCCACCTACCCTCAGCAGACAGCCTCAGCTTCCTTGGAATTCGCTCTCCTGGGCTGCCTGTGCCTTAGGTTGGCACCTGCCGGGCTTAATAGTGAGCTACAAGTGCCACCAGGGATTGTCCCAGGTTTGAGCTTCTCAATGAGCAAAGACCTTGCCCCAGAGTGGCTCTATCTTTTGCCCTTTCCACTCCTAGGAATCACAAAATCCCAGAACAATTTGGGTTGGAAGGGATGTTAAAATCCATCTTGTCCCACCCCCTGACACGGACAGGAACACCTTCCACTAGCCCAGGTGGCTCCAAGCCCTGTCCAACCTCTCCTTGAGAACTTCCAGGGATCCAGGGGCAGCCACAGCTTCTCTGGGCAACCTGTGCCAGGGCTTCACCCCCATCACAGGGAAGGGGAATTTGCACTAATCTGCTCTAATCAAAGTTGTTTTTCTTTTCCTGAGACTCCCTTTATACTGACTTCAATGTGGAAGTTTTGCTATTTCAGATTAAAGCAGGGCTGGCTTGATACAGGTCACTTAAGCACAGGTCAGCTAAATGGAAGTTGGACTGGTGAACAAATTCAGAACAAGGGGCTGAAGGAAACTGAGGTTCCCACATTCCTGAAATGCAGCAGAAGTACGAGGATGCTGGTCCCATTGGACACCATGCTCCATCTGTCCTGTGCTTGGAGAAAGTCTGTTGGTTGTTGTTTTCTGGCATGTTCTGTTCAGGGTCTTGCTCTGCATGCCATCCTTTGCTCCTGGCAGCTGCTCTCCATCCAGCCCCTCCACTCCAGAGCTGTGGTGTTTCTTCTTTGAGGCTGAAGGGATTTCCTGTGGTGGGGGCAATGGGTGCAAGCCCCAAGATATTTAGGCAGGGTGGAAGGGGCTCAGCTACTGAAACACTCTCCCCCATCAGCCATCCTTCCTGTTGGCCCCAGGGTTGTATCTCTGGTGAGAGAGAAGCTAAGCTGGACCTCACCTACAAGTGTCACCAGGGGATTTCATCAGCTCTGTTTGCTTTGTTTGCTTTCAGGTTTTTCTCTCAAAACTTCTCATTTCCTGCTGGTCCATGTGGTGGCTTTCAGTATAGATCTTGGAAAGGTGTGTGGTGGGGTTTTCATTTATTTCTCCCTGGAGGTTTTTGAATGCTGATAGCTGAGATGAGGGAAAGTCACAACCGGTTCCATTCCAGCTGCCCTTGCAGTGGCAGTTTCCAAACTGGGTCATACTTGGGAGTCTCCTGCTTAAAAAAGCCTCAAAATCCAGTTGTCTTTCTGGCCAGCCAGCTTAGCTTACAGTAGCTCCTGTGGTTAAGGAAAGATCACAAAAGTGAGGAGGTTTTAAAACTCTTTTTACAGTTCTTCAGTGTCAATCCACAAAGTTAATCCTAATGTCAACAAAGAATAACACTATTTATGTGCCACTAAATGCAAAGTCGTGCTATGGCAGAGCCTGCAGTGGTAGGGCTTGCTCTAAATACAATCTGTTCCATTTTATGTCTCTGCACCAGCTGGAAATTCAGGCTCCTACCACGATTTCAAATATTGATTTGCTTAGCACACATCAAAACACTACCTTGAGATATTAAGCAGAATGTTTATTTTTGGGTTTCACACTCCAACCCTTTTAACACCTTAATGTGCTCGTGCATTTTGTTGCACTCCTAATTATTTTTTCCTCCTCTTCACCTCTGCAGTTTATTCTTACATTGTTGAAATCCAAGCGTATGAATAATGAAAGCAAGCAGAGCACATTGGCTCCACCAGAATACAGTTTCCTTCTTGGGTATGCTTACAGAGACCCACAGGTCACAGAGGGCACATTTTCAGTCAAAAAAGGAGCTGTATTTACAATTTGTGTAAAGAGTTTGACTGTCATGAGATGGTCTTAAGTTGAATGAGAGACAATTTTATGCTCGAGTGTTGGTACATGCAATTTGAATGTTTTAAAAGGAGTATTTCTCTTACTAGCAGTGCTGACTTTCTTTGCCTTTCTCTAATTCAGAAGGAATTTCTTCATATAAAGGGTTGTCAGGCATTGGAAGGGGCTGCCCAGGGAGGTTTGGAGTCCCTATCCCTGGAGTTGTACAGGGAACAACTGGATGTGGCACTCAGTGCTCTGGGCTGGGGGACAAGGTGGGCATTGGGCACAGGGTGGACTCGATGACCTTGAGGGTCTTTTACAACTAATTGACTGTGATCATGTTTATCACTAGAATAGAAATGTATATTTCTGAGACCAAAATATATTGCCATCTTTCTTCTGTTTCATAAAACATTGGCAAACTTTACATCAGCAGAACCTGGACGTGTGTGTGTTGATTTTTTTCAATCTCTGTGACTCATGCCCTTCTTTGTAGGGATGAGGTTGGAGAAGGGGCACGTGTGGCTCTGCAGGTAGAGGTTAAAGGGATTTGTGAAGTTTCAAGAAGTTGGATGTTTGGGTGCTCAGTGGTTTTGCCATTCCCATAAGCAATGGCTATTGATGAACCAGAAAAATATCCACACCAGGATGGTGCTAGACAGAGCAGAATGACTGAGGGATGAATTTGTTTTGGTTATCAACTTATTTCTATCAGTGTACTAGTTAATTATATGTATTATGCTATATATATCTTTATCTTGGCTGGGTGAGAAATACATAGCACTGATAGTTTTCACAAAAATCCTATGTCCTGTCTGTTTAGCCCTTAGTTTTCTGCATTAATGAATCCCCTGGCTGGGTTTCCCTGCAAGTGGAGCAGTGTTTAGGAATTGTGTGCTTCTGCTGTAACAGAACTTAATTTTCAATTTGAACATAGAAACATCTCCAAGAATTTGTGTGGAGCTCCTGTGTATTCACCAACTGCAGGACAGACCTGATGCCATGTGGGTGATATGTCCAGCCAGCAGAGGATAACGGGGCTCATGTTTCAGCTCTTGTTCAGGAGCTGCTCTTGCTGCAAGTTGAGAGCTGGGCAGTGAAAGGATTCAAGAAAATCACACACAGACCAACTCCCATGTGGAATCATTATCTCCTGTGACTCTGCTCTGAGTGACTGGGTCAGCTCTAACAGCTGCAGCTACAGAGGGGGGAAATCATGCTTTAGAAAAAAAAAAATCAGAATATTTTAACCAGGTTTTGTGTTGATTGGTGAATGTGATTTTAGCCGTTTGAGCAGAATGAGAAATAGCCAAAGGTTTCCACTTGGTAGGGTGGCTGTCGATCAGTCACGAGCTGGAGTGTTGCGGTGGCTGGGGGAGGAATGCAGCCTGAATTCCCTTCTTTCCATGGGAATGGAACAAAAGCTCGAGTAACGCGGGCAGTGGGGAAAAGTATTTCAAAAATCGTGCAGGGAAATACACGCTTCCTGAAATGTCTGGGAGGGACTGCCTGTGTTCTGCTTTGGTAACAAGTGGGGCAGGTGACAGTGCTGGGCTCTTTGCAGGGTGAGTGGGTTTGTGTGGCAGTAATTCTGAATGTGGGTAAATCTGCAATGGGCCTTCCAAAATGTCAGTGGTCCCTTCAAAGCAGTAATCACCCTCCCCAGAAACCCCAAAAAGCCAAACTAACAGGAAAGTGCATCTTTCCATGGAGCCATGAAAGCAGCCAAAGGGAGCACATATTGAGCAAAGAAATTCTGCGTGGTTAAAAGAGGAGCACATCAGGTGTCTGGCTTGACCAGGATGCCCTTGGGTCAGAGGAGGATGACACTGACTCTCATCTTGGCTTTGTGGGGTACAGGGATATGGCATTAAAGTCTCTTTCGAGAAAGGATCCATGTTCTGGTAGTGACCAGATATGTAAATATTTCTCAGTTTCCCACCTCCTGTAGCACATAATTTGATGCTGAGAACTGTTTCCTCAGCTGATCAGTGTCTTTCTTGTGGCTGCAGTTCCTTCTCTGTCCTTTACACTTGATATGGATTCTCATACCCATTGTATGCTGGTCTGGGTTGTGCAAACAGAACCAGGGTACCAAGGGTTGGGACCCTGAGCTGAAGGTCCCTGGGTTAGGCAGGTCTGGTACAGGCTGTCCTCTCTCTGCAGGCTGCTGACCCAGGCTCCTTGTGAAGGGCAGGGTGGGAGTGGATGAACCAACTGGAATGTGAAGGGCTTTTATTTGTTCCAAGTCAACATGAAGCATTAGGGCTGCTCAGTGTCCCATCTCCAATAACTCACTGAACAGGAAAATAAACAGCTGAGTGGACACAGAAGACTTCGAGTCCTCTGGCCTTAGGTTTTTCAACACTGTCGAGTGATTTTTGTGTGTACAAAATTTCCTTTCACTGCTGACTCGGGCAGTGATGTGTGTTAAGAACCAGCTGAGACTTTGGCACTAAACCCTGTACAATCTTCTATTATGTTGGAGAAATCCTCTTCCTCAGACAAGCCACAACTTCTCAATTTCCCAACTGTTGGTAGGGAAAGCGGAGTTACTAACAAGGAGATGCCTATTTTTCTGGAAGCAAACCAGAAACTGCTGGAAATCTTCCTTGTGCTTGGAAATCAGTGGGGTTTTGGGTTGTTTAGCTGTCGGTAGCCAGGACTCTGCAGATTTGGGGGGCCTGTTTGAAATGACACCTCCCAAGCTCCCCGAGAGATCCCCTCCTAATGCAGTTGGAGTTTGTGGTTCTGGACAAGCCCCTAACTCTAAACTGGGGCATATTCATAACCGCCCCCATCTGTGTAAGGCAGAGAAGGAACAAGGAGTATGAAAACACAGCTTCTGAGAGCTCTGTGAAAGATTCCCATTATCCTGCCCCAGATGGCACCAGCTGTACTCCTGGACCAACACTAAATGACTGTGGCTTGTGCCAAATATGTACTTGAGTGGGTTGTACATGCCCTTTACAAATACAAGTTGAATGTTAATAGATACTGAATGAAACCCACTGCCAAACCAAACAGAGCCCCTGGATATATACAGGGCATGCAGGGAAATTACACATTTCAGCAGCGCTTGCTGCAGAATGCGTGCGAAGGATTTCAAAGTGTTGGTGGATTTAATGTGCTCCTCGCTAATTCTCCCTATGCTAATGGCCGTGTGAGGATGCAGGAAGAAGAATGAGGGAAGGTTAAAAGACCACTGCACTGATATCATGTAAATTCAGGACAGGGTCAGCGTATGGTGTTGTAAACAACATCACATCTCGGAGTACATGGAGTTCTGATCCTTTCAGGTATTCGAGCCTTTGTCTGCTGATATAACGCTTGCCTGTCAGCCCCACGGTCAGAGGCCCAATCTTTTTTTCTTCAGTTGCTGAAAAGGTCCCAGCGCCACATCGGGGCAACATACTGGCTGCCTATTCTCCTTCCCCATGGAACGCAATCACTGGACAACTCTGCTATAATTCACTCCCTGGCCAGCCCTTTGAAAAGGTGGGCTGCCTCAGTGCTGTTAGCCCAGCAAGATAAATCATGTACTCGAAATTAACTTCCATTGAAAGGAAGGGGTGGAAGAAAAGCCGACTGGTCAGGCGGAGCATGCTAAAGAAAAGATGACTAGAGTTGATAAATGTCATTGCGGATAATTTGGGGGCTGTGATTAAGATCTTATCTAGGTAGGAAGTAAATAGAAAAGACTTAATAAAAGTCCTACCCAGGGATCCGTCCTTATGAACTTGTGAAGTTTTAATTTTTTTTAAGTGAATGTTGAGGAGAGCTCCAGAAAGGTCTTCATTAAAGGGAAAGTTGTTTTCAGGGCGCTGCCTAGAGAGATCTGAAAGGCGCCTGGGTGAAAACTGTACGTCTTCCCCCCACTCCTTTTTGTTTTCCAGAGCAGAAAGAAAGCATCTTTGTCTAAAAAATTCCTTTAAAAAGTTAAAGGATAAACAACTGGGGGAGAGCTGATGAGGATTTCTGGGTAACAATCATCTGTTTTTCCTCTGCTCTTTTTCTTTCTTTAATGAATGGGCTTTGCTGCCATAAAATTCCCTACAAATAAAATGTAACCTTATCCCCAATATGTGTAAGGGAGAGAACGCAGAGGCCTGTTTGTCCATAAATTCACATACTGTTCACCCAGAAAGTATAAACTGCCTCTCATTTTTACTATGCTGGCTAGAATTTGCTTTTATTATATTATTAGCAGTCGTTTTGGTTTGGGTTTTTCCCCCCTATTCAACCAATTACTCCAGCAACCTGCAAGCAGTGAGCAGAAAGAGCAGTAAACTCAGTGAACATCTGTGAGGGTGAGTGACAGGGATCCGGAGCCCGGCAGGAATTCCCTGTCCCAGAGAGGCAGGAGCCTCCCCTCCTCCCTGCCCTGGCAGTGCTGCCCCTGCAGGGAGGGAGCACAGACAGTCCTGAACAGCTGGCCAGATGTTTGCTGTGTAGGGACTCCTGTGAGCTAATGAGAATGCTTAAAATTTTATTGAAGAGTGTATCCTGTGATCTCCAACCTCCCTAATCCAAACCTTGGAGGATGCTGAGCTGCAAGAGATTTCCAGAACCCTTGAAATGTCACCTCCTAAACTCCCCAGGCTTCTTATTTACTTCCTCCTTGTCTTTTTACTACTTTCCCCATCACACAGAACATATTTCAATATGAAAACTGGGTAACTTACTTTAAAAAGAATTATGGAAAAGAACAGCTAAGGGCACACAGAGAGGGGATGTGTAGAGCCAGGGGTGCTGTGTTGTTGACCAGGCTGGAGCAAATCAAGTTTGGTGAATTGGGAGATAGAAAAAGATTTTGGTATGATTCTAAGCCCTTTGTATACCAAAGCACTGCTTTTGTTGCTGCAAAAACAAATGGGAAAAGACAAGAAGTGTGGGTAGCTACAAGCAGTTTGTCTTTCAGAAAGACTCTGATATTGAGTAAATTATTAGACAGTGATGAAGGACAAAAGCAGAACCTGTAGCAGCAAAGTGCTGTTTTTGTGCTCTCAGACCTGCAGCTGCAGCATGAGGGAAGATTTGGAGACAGTTCTACAGAAAATAAAACATTTCCAGGCTCAGTTGAAGCTGGTCTTCAATGCAGATAAATTATTCTGTGTGTGCAGGGCTTGGTGTGGACTCACCTTGTGTCAGTCCACTGGATATAACATCAAATATCAAACCTTCCCAGCTGCAGGTGTGGGATGCCTGGGACATAATCCCTTTCCACAGGGGCAGTGGGAAGCACTTTGAACTTTGGGAAAGGAAAAGGGTAACCACTGTTGGGAAGCTTTTACAAGAGCTGGCCTGACTTTCCTAGGAATGCTGGCTGGAAGGTGCCTTGTTGGCAGTCCCAGCTCCTTCAGCTCCCTTTGTAATTAAACACTTGTTTCAGTGCAGGCTGAGCCACCCTGGCATGGCCTGGGGACAACTGCCCTACTTGTGTTTATTTTAAGACCCTGCAATAACAAAACTTGGGAAGTTCCAATGGAATCTGCAAATTTACAAAGTGCATATTCTGCTCCATGAATTTTTTTTACTGTGTCTGTGAATTCCCTGGGTGCTGATGCACATTTCTGTATGTGAATTCACCAGTTACATGTATGAGCCAAAGCCTAGGGTTTAGTGCTTTAATAAAAGGGATTTCTGTCCTGGGGAACTGCTCAGGCACTGCTCCCATCGCTGTGCACTGGGCACTTGAGTCATGAGAGACTCCGCTGCTGCAATAAGGGTTATCTGCAAGAAAAAAATAATCATAAAATGGCTATAAACATTGGCTATCAGATGATAAACAGATGCTGCTCTCATGGTGCTTTTTATGTTTGTAAGTGTAAAAATACCAATGGCTATGATAAAAATGTCAGTGGGAACTAACTCCCATTTATAGAGCTGGTAGTAAGTAGAGGAAAATGATTAAATAGAACTTTCAGCAGACTCTTTGGGAGATTTTTTTGTATGAGATGCAAACAGCTCTTAGAGGTAAAAAAGAAAATGCCGAGTTTGCAATGCAACAAAAACATAATGTGGGTTTTCGGTCTCTGAGCATTTCCTGCAAATTGCTCCATCCAGGGATTTCTATTTTTCCTTTTAAGAAATTTGGGAGGTGGTTACTGAGCTGTTTCTCTCAGGTGCCCTCAGTGCTGCAGTCACCTGCCAGCCTTCTGCTGGCCTTTTTCATAGGTTTGCTGTAGAAAGTTAAATGTTTTTTAGGAATTGCTCCACTGAAATCTAGTTTGAAATACAAACCCCATCCTCATTCAAAACATATTTTGAGTTTAATTCGTGAGAGCTTTGCAAGCTCTCGGCATCATAATTTTTCAGTGATCTCACCAGTGTGTCAAAATCTCCCTTGTTAATGACTCTGAGAAAACTGGGGGCCCAATAAACCCGGTGTCAGGTAAAGAATACAGTGAGGATTGGGAAGTGACAGATAAAGCAAATATCCTGCTCCTAAACAAACACAGCAGGACAGGAGAAGATGACAAATGATGGGATTGTGTCAGCTTGAAAACAGATTGGACTAATGGCACGCTGGACTTTGCACTCCGGGGGATCGATACTCCATCAGGAGAGAGAGCTGAGACCTTGTGAATGGGGTTTGTAGGGACAGCAGAGATCTGCTGATAGTGTGTGTGTGTGCTGGGGGCTCAGCACTGGCTGCAGTGCCTGCTTAAACCCCAGTGGGAGCCTGGAAAGGGAATTCTGGACATTGGGATTTCCAAGGGCTTAGGGGGGGAACTCTTTCCTTTGGGAGCTCTTCAGTGGATGCTGGAAAAGGGGCTGTGACAGAGTCTGTGTCTTTGTGGAGTTTGAGTGCTACCTGAAGGCTTGCCAGGCCCTGGGCTCATGGTGATTCTCTCTTCCAAACCTTTCCTTTGTCATTATTTTTCTCTTTTTTTATTTTTTTTTTTTTTTTTGAGGAGCTATGAAGAGAGAAAAAGGTTTCTTTCTAGGACTTTGAGGGAGGCTGTGCATCTAAACAGAGTACTGGTTTTGTCCACTTCTATTCCCCAAACCTCCAGCTGGTATCAGCTCAGGAAAACTGATGGGATGGGAGTTTTCTGTGCTATTTCAGCTGCTTGATGCAGAAATGTGGCACTTTTTCAGTAAAAATAGACGTTTACATGCACATGGGAAGAAAATAGCTGGTGGTTGCCTGGGATAGGCAGATCCTGTCTGTGTGTTTGATTCCAGATGGGGTGCAGTGCCAAGCTCAGACAAGTAGGATGTCCCAGGAACTCTCATGCTGCTCCCAAAGCACTGTCTCCTTGTCTGGCAGGGTTCCTGTTATCTGGGCTGCCTCTCATTTTCACCTAAGGACACATTTCCACTAGCAGGGCCACCAGAGGTGTAGGGATTAGGATTTGGGGTTTTTTCCAGCTTCTGGTTGTGCTCACAACCTAAAATTTCTGCTAAGCCCAAGTGCCAAAGCCAGGAGACATTGTCCATGGGCTCTCTAAATGGGAGTGATCCTCATAAATGGAGAGGGGAACTCTCAGCAGATGAGATGAGAAGCAGTTTAGGGCTTTCCTTTTTGGCAGTGAAGGAAGAGAAGTGACTGTGTGAGCTCATTGATGTGCCATACTGCAATGTCACTGCAGTGGAAGGGAGTGAGGAATGTGCAAGTCCTCACTGCCTCTGAGCAGGGTGTGCAGGTCTCCATCTCCTCCCAGAGCTGGCAGGAAAGCCCAGGTTCCTCTCTGAGGAGCAGAGCTGTGCCTGGATATGTGTTGGTGCTCAAAAGCCTCTGGTTCAACCCTGCAGAGCTCTTGCATTTTCTTCAAAGCTGTCCCCAGCTGACACATGTTTTAAGGGCCAGTCTGGTTCTCTCACTTTGTTCTCCAGTGAGGCTGTGGAGACTCCTCCCCACGATTAGCAAGTCCAGAGTCCTGCTGTGTTGCCACCCTGGCTGCACCCTTCCTTCCCTTCCTTTCCAGGGACTGTGCACAGCCCCTTCCCCTGATAAAGAGCCTGGAAGGGGGGGCCAGGGCTGTGGCTCCACTGCCTGGGAAGGGGGGAACACTGAACCCTCAGTGTGGAGGTTTTTACATGGTACCAGCAGCAGGGAGATGTGAGCCAAGGTGTTGAGAAGCTGGAAGTTTCCTGATGGGCATTTGGATGTTCAGACAGGAAAGGGTGGTCAGGCACTGGAAGGGGCTGTCCAGGGAGGTTTGGAGTGCCCATCCCTGGAGGTGTCCAAAGAATGACTGGATGTGGCACTCAGAGCTCTGGGCTGGGGGACAAGGTGAGCACTGGGCACAGGGTGGGCTCCATGGTCTCAGAGGGCTCTTCCAACCTTTGTGATTCTGTGAAATACACCTTCCTGTGGTTGTGTGAGCTCCCCTTCCACCCGGAGGGCTCCGAAGGGTTAAGTGTCCCCTGATAAATGGCCCTCTCTGTAAGAGCTGTTGCTTGTTTACCTGAGCTAATAAGATTAACGTCGTATCCAATATGGAAAAAAAATAAAATTCCCAACACATGCTTTTAGATTTATATGCTAATCAGGAGGAGTGGGAAATTAATGCTGAGGAGACGTGGTGGAAGTGCTTTTGCTTGATCCAGAAAACAAAGAATTAACAAACTTCAGTGTGACCTGATAGATCCCATCCTATGGATTCCATTGAAGGGCCCACATGGAATCAGTGGGACTGCTCCTCTGAGTGAGGGTTTGTAGGACCAGCCTTGAAAATGTGTGTTTTTAACTTGGAAAGGTCAGGTTCAGAACCCAGGAGATCCCTCTATTGCTTGTGCTTTTCCAAGGTGTTTATTCAGCTTTAAAGTCTCTTCAGAAGGAGAAGGAAAGAAAACCTCTGGTGTGCCTATCGGTTTCTCTGTTGATATTTCTTTCTACCCATTTGATATTTTAGATAAATAGGAACTATCTAATCTGAAGGAACTCTTTGGAAGGCACAGCGAGTATTTTTTATTGGAGTGTAACAAGCTGCTATTTCAGAAATTATATATATATAACCATGCTATAGAAAGGTGGGGTTTATGTGAAGGCCATATAATAAAAAAACCCTAATTAAATTCCAAGCAAAATACATAGGAATAAGTAATGGAGAAACTTAGCTATGAACAACGTAAATATTTTTAATGGTGCAGTATTTGATTAAAATCAAGTACTCTCAGTTGCCACGGAGGCACTAAAATGCACACGAGTTGCAATAACCGGTGTGGACACTTTATAAAACAAAACAATTTAAAAATAAACGCATTTAGCAAAGGCTGGTTCTCACAGTGTGTGCAATCCCTGAGCTACACCTTGTGCAATGCAGGAGAAATGGGGAGGGCTGAGGTTTTGTTCCTACCTGTGCCATTCTGGGAGGGAAGACCCTGCCCCAGCCAGCCCCCTGTTCCCTACCCCTGCCTGCCCACCTTGCCACGGGGGTGCCCCCGGTTGTTTTCCTACCAAAAACACATTCCAAGGGCAATAAAGAAGCTGAAAAGAAATTGCTAATGCATAGGAATCATTCTGGAGCTGGAAATTGCTGCTTAAATACTTTTTGGACTGACATCTTCTCCCCTCTTTCCAAGAGTGCTGGAGAAGAGGGAATGCTCATGTACCTTGCTTTTATTGCTGCCTGCAAGGAGGTTAGAAAAGAGAGTTGCCAGTTAAGTATTTCTGCTCTGTGGGGGCCGGCCTGGCTTAAAATCAGGTTTTGAGGGTGAACTGGGGGAGGGGGAGCAGGCAGAGAGAAGTTTAGTCTCAGTATTGTCTGGCTGGCTTGGTTACTGCCATGATCTCACTGCTTCTGGTTGTCAGACTGGACTAAAATCATAGAAATGATTTGCTGAGGATGAGAAAGCAAAGCCATTTCACGTATATTTCCAGTATTGCCTCTATTTTCCTGAATTTTCTTGAACACCAGCAATTTAAACCAACCAACAAGCAGAAATCTCTCACTTATTAGCTTGTCTCTCTTTTTTTTTCTTCCTTCCCCCTGTAATTTATGCATAGTGTGTGCTCAGAGAAACTGGAGGAAAAAGGAGTGTTTCGCATTTATTTTGGCTTGTCTTCCCTTGTAACACGGTTGCTTGGGCCAGAGAAATTGCACATCATATGGGTGGTGGGGTGGGGGGGCAAGCTCAGAGCATCCCAAGAAATGCTTCCATCTCCCTCCTGCTTGGCCTCAGTAATAAATGCACCGCTCCACGGAGGCCCTGATCGAAACTGGTTGCTGTATAGAATAAATTAGAGCTAATTCCCCACTCAGGTGTCTCAAAGGAATCCACTAATTTTGTGCTCTTTAAGAAAATGAGAAAGCGTGGACGTGGCATGGCTGTGACCGAAGGATTCCTCACCTGTGCAGCACGAGGGGTTTGTGCGTGTGTATCGAAGAAATAAGGGCAGTTTGCATTTTCGGAAGGGTTTTGGCTAAAAGAGGAGCAGTGGAAGGAGCCGGGATGCGGGTGGGGAGCTGCCCAGGCTGCTGCAGGGAGTCACCAGCCAGCTGTGCACGGGGGAAAGTAAGTGCGTGGTGCCTGACAAGGAAAAATGCATTGAATGTGCCACAGTCATTTATCTTTATTGTGGCCCTAATTTGAATGAAAACACGCGCTAATGGAGGACACGGGTTAGGAAAACTCTGCACGCTGGCAGGAATATCTTGCAGAGGGAGAAACTTTGCGATTTCCCAGCCTGGCTTCCCTCTCCTCCCGGCGAAGTTCGCGGCGCTGCCGGTCCCTGCCGCGGGTTCAGCGAGGCAGAACAGCCCCTATTCCCCTTCCCCTGAGCTCCCCCCGTGAATCCAGCCAGAAACACATCGATTCCATGCTGTGCCGGTGGGGCAGACCCCGCTCTCGGGGAGCTCTCGCTGTTCCCTTTTATGAGCAGCCCCAGACGGGGTCTTGTCCCGCTCCGCGCCCCAGCCCGAGCTGCCCGTCGGGGCGAGACAGACGCGGTGAATAAAGTGCCATCAGGCCACTCAGTGGTGGCCCATTGTGCTGCCATACGGGCGAGCTGGGGATGGGGTTGTCCCCTTTGGAGTCCTGGTTAATTATCTTTCACGTGATTCCGGCTCGAAATGATATTTCAATTGGAAAGGGCTCGGCGGACAATTACCGGCTTCTGTGTAAATATTCATGTGCTGGTTTCTTGGAATGGGGAAGAAGTGGGAAGAATCTGACAATTTTACATGTAAATATTAAGAGCTTGAATGGGGTGGAACTAGAACTGAAAGTCACCTTCTTTCAAAGATGTCTGGGGGTAGTTTTTTCCTTCAACTATTTTTAATGCAACATAAAGTGAAGTACAACTATTTGACCAAATTCAGCAAGGGAAGGGCTGTGAAGATCTGTCAGAGAAAGATGTCAGGTGACAAAACCTTTCTTGTAATCAAAAATCAGCTGGTCCATCTCCCTCCTTACCTCCTCCCTTCTCTTTTCTCTGTCTTTCAATATAGAGCCTAATATTGGCCAAATCCAAAATGGTTTTAAAGATACAGGCTGGTCTGGACCTCTTGTTAAGTTGGTATTATATAATTTCACAAATATTCAGTTTTCCTTTTCATCAACACCCCTCCCATGGGATGTGAGTTACCACTAATTTCATTCTTCTGAAGCCTCATTACTATCACCAGTTGTTCACTTTGACTTATGGGCTTAAATGACCGGAGACTGGGAGAAGTGTAAATATTGTTGGGCTGCCCTTGGAAAGCCCATCCACACTCCAAACCTCTGCAGTGAACAGGAGCTGGGACAGTCAGGAGGCTGCAAATGGGCTTGGGTGCTAAGGTAACTCCCTCAAAACTCTGGCAGTCAACAGAAATGAGTGGCGTGGTGATATCAGTTGCAATAACATAGGGCAGAAGCAGAGGAAATCTAATGCTGAATTCCTAAGGGAAGCAGGGTGGGTAATGGAGGAGTGTTCACTCCTCACTCGTGTTTGCAGCACTAGGACTGTTCTGCTGATGAGGGGTAAGATGCCTGCTGTTAATTACCCAAAGCACTCGTGGCACAGGTGAGCAGGGCAGGAGGATGTGGGGACCATGGTAGTGATGGAGAACATCAAGGATTAAATGGGGATGGTGAGGGATACGAGACACTCCTCATCCCATATTTCTGAGGTTGTTTCCCCAGCAGAAAAGCTCTGCTGTCAGAGCCTGTCTCAGAGGGCAGCACTGCTGGTTTCACAAAGGGTTTTTCCTGTTGGCCCAAAAAATATTTACATGAAGTCTGGGGAGAGGCACTAAACAAATAAACAGACAACTTGTTGTAACTGGTTACTTTCTCCTTGGATATTGTAGTTATAGAAGTGCATTTGTTGTTGACTTTCATGTTCTGTGCCTTTTAAAGCCTCAAGCTGTAAAATAGGATGTAATTACTAACGAGATACATGCAGGTAATGGATACTCAGGGTCATAGCATCAGATGAGCTTCAAATAGGAGGAGGCTGAGAGTTTTTAAAAGAGGTACAGCAAGGGGGAAAATGGGACCATCAGAAATTCAAGGAACATGCACTTGGAAACATTTCCTGAACTTCAGGGATTTACAAGAGGGTTTATAACTCTGGCACCATAATGGGTTGGTGATTTCGTATGAAAAAACCTGCGTTTGACTCCTGTGCTTGTGGCAAAATGAACGTACCCACGAGAGTTCGATCATTTCATGTGCAGGCATTCAGCTGTGAGTAGAATAGTGAAGTGTTGGAAGTGCCATCCTTGCCATTTCTTCTCCAAGGAGCAGCTTTTTGCTGTTCAGACCAGCAATAGGATGTAATACACTTGTTAACATGTCAAAAATCTTGCATTGGTAAAACCTACATGGCTGGTCCCTCCATCAAAACACAGTGCTTAGTGCTGTGATGGGAGGACGGGCTGGAAGGAACAACCAGGACCAGCCTGGCATGACCTGGCTGTTGGGAGTTCTCACCTGGTTCCCAATATGATGTGCATGAAGCCAGCAAGACATCAAAATGAGTGTTTGCAGTGTGCTCACACACGTGTGGGCATATAAAGGAACCAGGGCCTCAGCAGCACAACTGCACTCTGTTTGCAGATATGTGCACTCACAGCCGAGTGTTGTGGAGGAAAAAGGCTGAAGGACAAATGGGAATTTCTCCTACAAAGTATTTCTGGTAACAGATAATACAGACTTTTGTTGTACCTATTTTTAATTTGTTTTAAAGCTTTGAAATCACACCATGTTTTGAGCAATCACAAACTGCAAATTAAAATTCATTAAAAACAAAACAAGCCGAATACGACTAATAAGAAAAAAGTGCCTTGATAGGGAACAAAAACATTTTTGTTGAGACCTAATAGAAGTTTGAGCTTTGTCCTAAAGCTCTCCCCAGCCTGCAGTGCCTCTCGCTTATTGAATAAGTGAAATGAAGCCCTTGGCGAGAGCGAGTAAGTGTGGGACAAAGGGCAGCAGTGAAAAATGAACACAGTTTCCAAATGCAGAGAAACAGATGTGAATCTGCAGCGGGGGAAAGGAGGAAGGGAAGCCCTTCAGAGCCACCACAGGCACGGGCAGGGTTTAAAGCTGCAAAGCTTTTTGCTCGCTGTGTTTCCACCACCACACAGTATTTCACAGGCTTGTCCTTCTCATTATCTCCTGTCCAAGGTCCAGAGGGTCCAAACAGGGGAACAGCTGAGATTCTTGGGGAACATGCATCAAAAGGGCTGGGACGGGGCTGGGGGAAGGAGAAGGTGGGTGCTTATTAAGGCCTGCTAATGTTAGTGATGTATTGAGTGAAACATCATGAAAAATGAAAGCAAATCCTGCTATAATCTTGACAGAACAAAAGGCTTTCAGTTAAAATAGAAAAATGCTAAGGCGGCATATATCAAACATAACTTTTATATTAAATGTGCATGTGGTAGAATATGGATCACATTATGAGAAATGTTGTTTGGCTCTTTTTTTCCTTCAACAAGCACCTAAAGCTCTTGCTTGGGAAACATTTGGACAGTGCGCTGCTTTCTGTTGGTAAAATTAGATTTTCTTGTGTTTTGTAATTGCGAGGGATTTGCCCATCTGCACTTGGAAGAGAAAAAATTTTGCTCATCAGTCATTAAGTACAAGGTTTACATGTCTGGCCTGAGTGAAAGTAGCTGGACTTCCCATTCATCTCTTCCTGACAGGATAAACCCAATATATTGAAGCAGTTATTCTTCTTTTCAAAAATCCCACCTTTTATAACCACTTGATGGCATCAAATTTATCTGATGACTCCGTTTCTTTGAGCACAACTTCCCCAATTCTAAATGCTGCAACCTTTTGTTCTAAGAATAATAAAATATAAGCCAGGGTTGGCACAGGAGCGAAGTGCCCCCTCACAAAAGTCAAGTGTTTGCAAGGCAAATCCATCTCTCCCAGTTCCTCCTCGGAGCCCAGTAGCTCTGCAAGTACAGTTGTTTCCTTTAATGCATTTAATTTGTCACAACTGGAGGAAAAGTCTTTTAAATACTTCTCTCCTCAAAAGTGAGTGTATTCCTCTGGCTCATCTCACCCGGTGCTGTTGTCGTCATCTTGGCAGGGAGGAGAATTCATGTATTAGTTTAGGGCTCAAGCAACATAAACAAAATTCAAGTGGCTGGAGGGAAAAAAGGATCATTATATGAGGGGGAAAAAAATTAAACATCTTGACTCGACAAATGCTCCAGTCCTGTCTTATACCAGACTGTCTGTGTGCCAAGTTACAAAAAAGTCATCTGACTTCGGGGGGGAGAAAGGGAAACCGGGGTTGTGTTTCCATGGGCAGAAACATAATACAGGGGAAAAGTGGGAAGGATTTTTCTAAATATAATTTTTTCTGCTCTTTTTTTTCCCCTTTTATGTCTTCAAAATGGTTTCATTATAAATATAGTTGTGCCAAATGCAAATAAGTGTTGAAAAGGAAGTTTATGCTCTTTAGGATAGTGGGGAAAATTAACCCAAAACTCGGGATTTCTCTGACTGCCCAAGGAGGGGCTGTCATGTGTTGGCCCGTCTTCTAGAAAGAAACCATGACAGATTGGAGGGAAAAGATTTCTCTATCCATCTTGTTATGTCACCTCTTATAAATCAACATATCTTAATTAATTACATTCTTTTCATACCAAGACTTTAAAATTGATGAGGGTGTGCCAGTGTGTATTTATTGCTCATTAGCTGCATGACTCTACAGAGTTTCTGTACTCTATTCCCACATGTTTCAGGACTCCTCAGCACACTGTGGACATCTCATTTTACTGGCTGCAGGGATAATTGTCTCCGTCACGGTGACTTAATTGTGCTGCCATCCTGCAGCAGACACAGGAGATGCAGAAAATTATTCTGGGGTGGTGTGTGTATGTGCATTTTTACCTGTCACATGTGTGCACATAAATATCTGTACCTTAATGGGCATACACAGGGACTTCAGATTAATTCCTCTTAGGGACAACAGAGTTTTTGAGATTGCAGATTGATTGTTTTTCTCATTTTGAAATGAAATACTAAGTCAGCAGCCAAAGGGTTAATGCTGTGTGATATCAGCAATAGCCATAAGAGAACCCTGCCATGCAAAAGGTCACATATTAAATATTTCTGTCTCTGTGATGTGCCAAAACTTCCTCAAAAAAGAAATGGAAATGAAGCTGAAATGGTTCTTTTAATTTAGCTGATGACTGGGCACGTTTGATATGAGCTGCAGAGGTTGATTTGGGCAATAAAACAAGGCAGAGTGTAAAGGGAAAGGACCTGCAATGGGCTCTGCTGGTCACAGAAGGACAGAAATGTCTCGGGATGTGGGTATAGCCCAGGACAGAGCTCTAGGCAGGCTGTATTTCCTTTCCTGGTTGTTTGAGGAGCAGGAGCCACCCCTGCCAGAGCCACAGGGGAGGTGAGGGGAAGGGGACAGCAGGGAGACTTTCCCAGACTCCAGCTAGCACAGGGAGAGAGCATCCAGATGGAAAGTGTCAGTGCTAGTGAGGGTATTGCTGCTGCTGCTGTTTGAAAATGGACAGAGTAAGGAATGAGGGGGAAGAGGGCAAGTGAAAGATGGATTGTAGTGGAGAGCAGAGGAGGAGATAATGAAAAAGGAGTGGGGAAGGGGTGTGTGAGTGGAGCTGGAGAAGCCTGGCTGCACAGTGGGCAGCAAGCAACTCTTTCTGAAAAAATAGCTGAGTTTACAAAACTTGTTTTAAGTTTACCCACGGACAAAGTGGAGTTCTTTCAGCATCTGCCTTAAAACCCAGACAGATTTGGTCTTCAAAATACTTACTGAGTAGGGCAACTCTCGGGATGAAGGTGTAGGTTCAGGTTTCTGTCTGCTTAATCTGGAGGTGGAATTTAAACCTGGGTCTCCCTTAGCCTGTCACCCTCCTGAAACCAACCTCACATGGGCAGGTGTAATGGCCCTGGGGCCATAAACAGCAATTCCTTGGTGGGGGGACAGCACTGGGGAGTGTTTCCCATCGTGACAGTATCTACCTACAGCGAGAGGGGCTTTGGTTACAATTCCCATTCTCGCCAGCCAAGGGTCCCTTGGGACCACATTTTCAGGTGTTTTGAGGTGAAGGTGTGGTTTGGATAAAAACGGAGAAAACTTAGACAAAAGGGTGTGGTTTGGATAAAAACGGAGAAAACTTAGACAAAAGCTCCTGCTGGCTGTACTTGAAACCTCTTCTTGTCGGAGCTCAGAAGTGCTGAGTGGCCCCAGGCAACACCCACTGGGTCACATCAGTTTGTCTCTGTTCCAGCATCCTCCCTGGGGGAGGAGGAGGAGGGGAACAGCAGTGAGGGGATGGGGTCACTTCCTCAGCAATACTGACACCAGATCTCCAAGCCCGAGTCACTCACCCTCTCATCACCTGTGCGAGTTTCCCAAGTGCTGCTGTTTGTGTGCTGAAAGATGCTTTCTGTCACTGCTGTTGGCTCTGAGATCCCAGAGCCAGAGTTATCAGCTCAGAGCTAGAGTTTGTTTTGCCCAAACACCAGATTTCTGCATTAAGAGCCAGTAACAACCTGATACTGAAAAACAAACATCTGGTCTTCAATAAAAAAACCCATGAGTCATCCCCAATTTAGCTTTTAATAATAATTTGTTCTATTAGTTGATGCTCAGTATTTTGTAAAATCTGCTACCTATAAATGAATGTTTTGCCAACTGCTGCAGCGTTTGTTTTCTCCTGCAAACTGCAAAAATGTGCTTTAATAATTTTAGAAGAGATTTTATTTCTTACAGTAGATTCAAGTTTTGCACTTTGAGTTACTGTACCTGTGGTTTAGGACTGTGCTCAGCATTGTCCATATGAGGATATTAATCCCCTTAAATCATATGCATATGTATTGGGCTACAAACGGATGGAAAATTAGGAATATGAATATGCATTTTCCAAACTGGGACCTCAGTCTTAAGAAACAAATGCTGTTAACATGTGGTTTATACCTACACCTATTCTCTATTATTTTTATTGTGCTGCTGGATTTTTTGGCTAAGTTTTTGTGTGCAGAATTGTTCCCTCAGCTTACTGAAAATTTCTTTAGATGGTGTAAAAATAAAGACTGAAATAAAAGTTCAGCTTGGACATGTCCAGCACAACCACACTTGGATTAGTTATTTTGTTTTGACTCCGTTTCAGTGAAGATCTTGATCTGCTCTAGCAAGTTGTTCATGGTTTTATACTTTACCCAGACTTGTTCTGGTTTGCAACATTTTACAGTTTATGTATTTTGAGTATAACTGAGAATATTTTCCATGTGTTATAACAGTGACTATTCAACTGCAGCGTGGGTCATGCAGATACTGATGTGTTAAGGATGCCAAGCTCTCCGTGCTGCCTGTGATCATTATTCCTGAGAGGCAGAGAAATCAAGGCTATTTTCTTGCTTTCCTTCCTTTCTTGTTTGTGACATGAATGATGTGGCTGTTCGGTAACAGGGAAGATCAGTGAGTTTTAAGGTGGTCTCACATCAGGCGCCAGATTCCTAAGGGCAGTTCTCAGGGTCTGGAAGTGCTTGTAGGGCAGAGTTTTAACTTGACCTCTCATAACTAATGATCATGTTTTGCTCTCAGGGCTGAATAGAGCAGCCACGGTGATGCTGGTACCCTGTACCTGCCCCTGAGCTGGGCAGCTCTGGCCTTTTGTTGCAAGATAAGGTGCTAATACTAAGAAGGGATGAATTCGGTTGTACTTTGAAAAAGCAGTGACAAAAGCATCTCAGAAGAGGTGAGCTGAGGCAGAGGCGTGTGGTTGAAGCCCCAGTGATGGTTGAGGCTGGGACAACGATGTCCCCAGTCCCAGGGTCTTTGCAGAGGTGTCTCACTCCATCCCCTGCCCCGGGCAGGAACACCTTCCACCAGCCTTGGCCATTCCAGGGACGGGGCAGCCACGGCTTTCCTGGGCACAGAAATTCCTCACGCGCTGTTTCCTCTGCTGGGAAAGGGCCCCGAGCGCTCCGAGCTGCTGGATCCAGCTTTTCCATCTCTGTAGTGGGGATTAGAAAAACCCCGCAGCATCCCGTGTCCCCATTGGGATAAAGGGCCCGGGTAACACCCAGCGGGGTGCGGGCACCCCTCGCCCCCCCAGCACAGCTCCGGGATATGCCACGGCTCACCGGGGGGAATCCCTCCTGGAATTACAGTGTGTGCCCCAGGAATCCCCCAGCTGGAGCCACGTGTGCTGAGAACACCGCGGGGATGGGGGATGGAGGGAGAGATGAGATGGGGGGGGATGATGGAGGGAGAGATGAGAT